>RJWJ010010926.1:5458-45810 GCA_004363605.1 Indri indri | reverse complement strand
GATCAACACTAAGTTGATCACATGGCAGAAATACTCTCTAGGGATTAGGGGGATGGGGGGGCAAATCAACAACTAAAGGACATGGGGAGCACTAAGGGGGGGGGAGGGAAGGGCACGCCTTAAACCCACACTTGGGTGAGGCAAAGGCATAAAGTGTAACTGTAGTGTTTGTACCCTCACAATACCCTGGAATAAAATTTAAAAAAAAAATAAATAAATAAATAAAAAATAAATAAAAATAAAAATAAAAATAAAAAATGAAACGAAAAAAAAAAATGTTGAACTGAGGAGATGTTTTGGCAAGAGGTGTAATGGTCAAATATATTAATTTTAGGGGACTTTAGAAAGGAGAGATTTCAGCCCAAAGATACATTTTGCACATTGATTTTCATAGTATAGACAATGAAATTTAAAAGAAAGAAATTGTCCAGTGTTTTTTTTAAAAGTGCATCATAACACATAAGTTATTTGAAATACCAATTTAGTGAGTTGAAATCAACAGTTAATATGGGTTAGAATAAAGTGGAATAGAGTAGAATATAAATGTCGGTATATTACATGACAGTAAAAGTAGAAATTTTTTTTGTAAATTTTTATTTTAGTTACACATAGCCGTATATAGCCTGTGGATTACCATTTAAAATATATTTCTTGCTATGTCTTGTAGCCAAAAAATAAAAAGTTTAAGTGTGATTTTATCTTTCTCTCTAACATCATTAATAAATGCTTTGTTAAAGATATGTAATCCACACATAATGGTTTATTCTTCTGTGACAATGTCACCTGATTTATATTTCCTGGAAGGGTAGGTATTAAAAACAAGCACAATTTCCAAGGCACCCATAGTAGAGAATGATAGAGACTTTGAGCAAAATGTCAATAATCAATATGTTTTTGGTAAATGGCATAAACATCAGGATGGGACAATGGAATGGACACTAGACAATGAGGTTGGAGGAAATTTTCCAGTCCTAATTTTTGTCAGAGATTGCAACAAGCCTGGGAGCATCTTATTTTTTTAATATCCCAATATAGTGTACTAAAAATACCAAAATTATTAATTATTTTGATATTTATTATTTACATTTAAGAAATCAACATTTCTACCCCCTCATATGTATACACACACATACACAAACATAGAAAATGCAATGCAATGTATTTGTACTATTCACAAGATGATTCCTTGGTTAAACAAATCATAGTGTACTATTTAACACATGTGGTGTGGGGTATAATAAGCCATAAGTTTAAAGATATAAAGTGACAATCTTCTTTCCATTTTCCCTGTGTGTCCCAATGATTATATGAATAATTTCATTTGATAGTGGAGCCTTAATTTTAGGTCTTTTGAGAATGTGAAGCTCAGGCCAAATACCATTGGTAAGATATAGTAAAGTAATATATGAGAGTATTTTTGGAAGTAAAAGTAGTTCCATGAAATGGGTGACCTACAGTGGAGCCATAACCTTAAATTCATAATGTTAATTGTGAAGCTATCTCCGGAATTTAAGTTCCTTGAACTCTTGGAAGAATTCTCTTTTAAGCAATAGCATGAATACAATTAGGTTTGAGTGCAAATCCTGATTAACATATTTGCTAGTTGAGGGACTTTGAATGAGTCACTTAATTTAATTTCTTCATTGTTAAATTGAAATAATAATACTTGCCCCATAAGAATGTCGTGAAAACTAAATATAAAGCATTAAGTATCAAGTTTGATGTATAGGAAATACTCAATCATTATCTTCTAAATTTGCCTGCCAAGAACTTGCCTTGCCTTACGTTGGCTATGAACAAAAAAACCCATAAATGATGTTTCAATTTGTGTTCCCCTAGTTAAAATTGACTACCAAATAAGGTGGAGAGTAGGTCAGGAAAGTGAACAATATATGTAGTGAGTTTTAGATTCATACTTATTTTCCTTTTGGAAGTTAGGTTTGCAGCCATACAATAAAAGAGAGAGTGCTTAGTGCTTTGGCACAATTATGGCTAAACCCTATAACTTCTTCCTCCTCCAATTGGTGATGTATGTTGAGAGGCATTGTGGCATAGTACGATGAGTAAGGCCTGGAAATTTCCAAAGCCAGACTGCTTGATGTGAGTGTGAATGTAGGGGATGTGGATATGGAACTAAAATGGATTGAGAATGGAAACTTAGTGATATACTTTAAGCACTTCTGAATTCATTTTACTTTTACAACAAGCACAAGCAACTTTGGTAGTGAAAAGAAAATAAATGTGCATAATAGATACTAACTTTTTTGTAAATTTAAAATTGGACATGCTCATGGACCTTTAATAGTCTGATTGGAAGATTTGTTAATAGAAGCTAAGTCATAGCACACTGAGGTATGCCATATACCTGAGTATACAACCAAAAGGAAATAAGAAGAACCTTAGGAAATAAAAGAGATAAACAATACTTAATTGCTATATTAGTTTGAAAACTAAATGGGTGCCCTTTTGCAAATTGTTATAGCTAAAATAATACCAATGGCAATAGTAATAGCTGTCAAGTGTTTACTATGTTTTCAGAAATTATAGATGCTCTTTGTAATCTATGAAGTGATATCAAGGTACAGATTTTGGTGCCATTACTTGCATATTGTTAACATTATCTGAAAGTCAGGCCCACTCATAGCTACAATGAAAAGTAGACAGAATATAAATAGGGTAAAAAGAGAATTTCTGCATTCCTTTCCTCAAGAATTCTAAAAAGAGAACTATTTGTATCTTTGAGAATTTCTTCACAAACCTCCTTCATATTTCTTTGGTTGTATAACTTATTTTCAAATGTCATGTGTCTGAGTTTCACCAGATTTGGGTTAGGATTTTAAGCCTTGACTTTCTCTAACAGGAGTAGAGAGCCATTTATTTTTTAAGGAAAAATGTATTATTCAATTTCTGCGTGATGGCTTTTTATCTTTAGAAAATCTGGAAAAATATAAAAGGTAAGTAAGACATAACTGAAGTGCTGTGTCAGTTTAATTTCAATTTCATGGAATTTGAAAAAAACTACGAACGAAGTTGACAATTAATTTATTTTTGTGGAAATGATTTGAGAAAAACCAGTAAATGTATCAAGACACTGAAAAAAATTAAACAAGCAATCTGGCTATTATTTGTAATTAAATTAAATTTGATTGTTTTCAATTCACAAATTAGTAAATTCGTCCCTTATTATTATTGGGATGAATGAGCATAGCTTGTTTTAATTTTTGGCTCAGAGGAAACACAAGCATGTAAACAACCATAAATCTCCATTACATTTCATGTTAAAAATCATTATTTAAAAATATATGCTGAAAAATCAAGCTGGACATATTAATTATAGGGCTTTGTATTTATATATGATTGATAACAGTAAACCCTCTCATACACAAGAAAATACCAAAAAAAAAAAAAGTGTGTTTTAGGGTTTGATGGTATTTAATTTGCCAGGTTTTTCGTGTGGTGAAAATAATTGAAAACCGACAGCAAAAGCAACACTTTAGATGATTTTGGAAAAATTTTTAGACAACATATTTTTGATGAAATAGAATACATTTCAGTGCAAGTATATAGCATATGAAAGCATACCAAATAGAGCTCGAGATCCATATGATACTCCAAAAAATAAATTATTTTATTTATTAATTTATAAATACTTACTGGTTATATAATATGCACTCAGCTCTGTGGTGGATACAAAGAAAAAAGTGAGATGGAAGCACACTTGCCAGCACATGACTTCTCTCAAATGTATAACAAGCCATAGCCCCATATTAGCATAAAATTTGTCCTCATAGAAAGAATATGGTTATGTGTAAGCAGAAACTCATAAAGAAATACCTATATGGCAAGGGATGAATAGAATACATGTGGATATCTTTGGTTAAAGTAAGAAAAAGCAATCAATGTATCGTCATTTTGTTTAATATTATGTTATTTTATACTTCCTAGTGATTTATATTCTGGGATTGAATGGAGTCATATAGAGCCCTCTAGGTGTCCTGGTTATTCCTTTTTGTTGATATTATTGAATGGTCCTGATCCGGTATGAAGCTGTTAAGAACTGTTCCATTTGAGATAGAAAGTCCAAGTGAGATTCCATTAATTTTTTAAATAATAGAGTGAGATTTTAAATATCCCTCACTAATAGATATTGCAGACAACTTTAAACAATAAACTGTAAGATGCATAATCACAAGAAATTAAGACACTTCTGACTTGTTTAACAAAATTGAGATAACTTCTTTTTAGGAATTTTAGACTTCTGATAATTATCTAATTATCTATGTGGAACTCTGGGAAAACGTAAGCAAACTCTTTGTCTCTCTTTTAACCATACTGCATTTTCCCTTGTATGAACTTAACATTCTTTGAATTAATTTATTCATAATCTCAAGTGCTTCTTGGTGTCTGCCTCTTTTTTGGATTTCTCAACCTTTTCCCTCTTCCTGGGCCTTTTCTGAGTCTTAAACTCTAATTTTTTTAGTTCTTCTGTGTAATCAGTAGAATTGATAGTGGTACTGATTGGTTTCACTTATTTGCAATGCACCTTGTTGGAAGGAGGCTGCATTAGTTTATGATTTCAGAGAATAGTAATTTGGGTTTGTTTGGCAGGAATTTTTCCTCCTAGCCTCAAAGTCTGCTGTATGTTTAAGTTTTTACCTTCACTCTGTCGGTAGATGGCAAATTATTGCATACGATTAGAAGGTCTGAAGAGGCTGAACAGAGTGTAACAATTCTGCTGTTACTAGGAAGAAAGAATATCATTTAGAAACAGAAAGAAAAGAAATTAAAAATCTCAAGTTTTTATATATGAAATACTAAAGTGGCCATGAATGGAGTTTTGTAAATTGTACACGATTTCTAATCATAAGCAACTGAAATAAATTTTAAATATTCCTTAGAAGAGGCAGAAACTCATGCTGAAGGGATTGAACTTATGTATGGAAAACTTCATTTCTAATCCTTTTAGAAAATCAAATAATTTGGTTTTGAGGTCAGTGGAAAAAGTATTAATCTTGGAATTGCTCTGGAGAACATATTTTATTTTCCACTTTGGGATGACCTTGGGCAGCTCACTTAACCTTTCTGAATACATAGATCCTCATTTTCAAGATGACAGATGGCTGTACCTGCGCTTTCTGTACTAATGTTTTGTTATGATGGTCAGTTGAATAATCAGTTAATGCACTTTGTAAGTCTAAAGCTGCCCAATATATTAATTATTAAATGAACACTCACTATGTACCAAGATCTACATGCTTAGACTAGGCTTTTAACTTTTCTCACAAAATATTGAGTACAATACTGCAAAAATTAGGTGCTAATCAAAGACTTCATTAGTCCTGTCTCCATCACAATAAAAACAGTGAGATTTTGATTGGCAGGAGTGGTTGGGGGAAGAAATTGAACTTTTTCACATCATATTCATGTCACATCATTGATTAGCAATATTCATAGAGTGTCAGATCTGGAAGTGAATTGACAGTTCTAATAGGAGCACTGAAGAGTTGTCAAGAAAGATCTCAGACATTGAATTCAGAAAGATCTGGGTTCAAATCTCAGGTCCATCACTATTTGCAATGGACATGAGGCAAGTTCTCTAAGCCTCAATTACCACATTTCAGGAAAGGTATGATCATTATATTTTTGACTCATAGAACAGTTGTAATCATTAATTTGGTACACTACCTGGCACACAATAAGGGTTCAAAAAATGTTAGCTTCTGTTATTTGGCATTCTGTTTTCAACCTCCTCATTTTTTAAAAAAGAAAAATTCAGGCGCAGGAAATTTAAGCAACTTGTTTAAGGTCACAGAGCTGGTGTGTAGAAGTGCTTGCACAGAACAGAGCTCCTGGTGCCAGGACACTGATTGGAAAGTATGCTTAATATTCGGATAATTTTTATTTTAAGGAAATTCCTTCTCACAACAACTATATGTTTATTATAACTGAGATATTTATATATTTATATATTCATTATTTTTTAGTTTATTTTTTTATCACTGAGTTTAAGGGCATGTACTCTGAGGTTAAATAGACCAGAATTTGAGCAAGTTATTTAACCTCTGTGTATCTCAACTTCATTAATTGTAAAATGATTGCTGCTGCTGCTGCTAGAAAACAATTACATGCCATTTACTAGGTGTCCAGGCACTTTTCTGAGCACATTACTTTTACTAATTTATTTAATTCTCATGTCACTCTTACGAGGTTATTATCTCAATTTTATACATAAGGAAACTGAGTCACAGAAAATGAGAATGATGGTAGGCATACATGAACTATTTGTTGTGCAAATTAAATTAATATTTTAAAAATATACAAAATATTTATGATGCGTAGTACACAGTAGGAAGTCAATAAATGTTATCCCTTAATACTAATTTAGTTATTGTCATCTTTTTTGGCCTAGGCATTGTTTCAAGTGTAATTTCTTGAGTCCTCCATTTGCACCTTTGAATTATTCTCCTAATATTGTGGTGTCATAGAACAACTTAAATTATGTATGTATTAAGTGAAGATAAGGAGGGCATAAATGATATAATTAAAAACATATACATGCTTTCCAAATACAAAAGTGATTTATAGATTTTAACATTTAGAAAAGAAAAAAGTGAAGAAAAATTTTAAAAATCATTAATATTCCAACAGAAACACTTTTAACATTTTAGTATCTTATTATCTTGTGCATAATTTTAAAAAGCAGCTATGCATATAATTTTTGACTTTTTTGCCTGCATTTATTTCGTTTTACTTAGCATTTTAAAGAGCGTATTTTTCCATGTGATTCATACTCTTTGTTAACATTATTACCTATGGCTTTATAATATCCTATCTTTTTTTCCCACAACAGTATGGATTTGAGGGTCCTTAAATTCTTTCTATTTTTCACAATCTTACAAAGCACATAAATGAACAGATATTCTGTAATGTTTACCTCTGTATTTAAGAGAAAGCTAAATTAACAAGAAGCAGCAGCACAAAAGCAAGCAAGAAGATTAAATTATTGTACAACTTGAAAATGTATGAACAGTTTTTTTGTTTGTTTGTTTGTTTTTTATTTTGGAGAGGGTCTTGCTCTGTTGCCTGGCTAGAGTGTAGTGGTGTCATAATAGCTCACTGCATCCTCAAACTCCTGGGCTCAAGCTAATCTTATGCCTCAGCTTCCCAAGTAGCTGGGACTACAGGTGCACTCCACCATGCCCGGTTAACTTTTTTTCTTCACCTTTTGTTTTCTTAATTTCAAGATATTAAGGAGGTACAAATGTTTTTGTTGCATGGCTTGCATCAGCTCTATAAATGTGCCCATCATCTGAACAGTGTTCATTGTACCCATGAGGTACTTTTACTTCCCTCTGTGTACTTTGTGCCCATCAATTAGCTCCAGTTTATTAGAGATTACATGTGGTATTTGTTTTTCCATTCTTGAGATACTTCACTTAGAATAATGGTCTCTAATTCATCCTAAATTGTTGCCATAATTTGTTTATTTTTTGTAGAGACGGGGTCTCCTTATGTTGCTCAGGCTGGTCTTGAACTCCTGGCCTTAAGCAAACCTCCCACCTTGCCTTCTCAAAGTGCTGGGATTACAAGTATGAGCCACTGTGCTGGGCTGAGAGTGTATGAACACTTCTGAATATATTATTGCTGGACACGGTGGCTCATGCCTATAATCCTAGCATTCTGGGAGACTAAGGAGGAAAATTGCTTCTGCTCAGGAGTTTGAGGTTACGGTGAGCTGTGATGACACCACTGCTCTCTACCCAGGATAACAGTGCGAGACTCTGTCTCAAAAAAATAAATAAATAAATAAATAAAAACCAAAAACTTATTATTTATAAAGCAAGATTGTAAATATTTTAAATAAGTAATTGCTGGCATAAAAAGTTCAGGTAATACAAAACCACTTATCTAACTATTGGCTTGCTTAAGAAACAAAACATTGTATCTCTCCCACCCCATGGCTAACCCACTCCAAGTTGCTTTCAAAATAAAGTTATTTTTCTATAAAATAGAATTTTGAAGGTTTAAGTATATAAAGTGTCCATACATCCAGAATGAGGTTGTTATTAAACCTTTATTACACCTCATCTCTGGGGTAAATCATCTTTTAATCTTCCGTGATAAGTTCTACTCTGAACCATATATATATATGGTTATATAAATACATATATATATAAATAATTTTTTGTAACTCATTATTCTTTTGAAATATCTCATTGAATTACTTTTTCTCTCATAGACACATTTTGTTCATCTTTAAAACTGTGTTTGGTCCTACTTTTGCCATGGATTAGTTAATTGAATACACATGCGTAACTCTTCTCTGTTTTCTCCCCTAAACTTTATAGTGTTTCTCCATATTATTAGAATATTTTAACTTGCAAATCTGTGTGTATGTCCTGTGGTCTTAATGAGATACAAGAAGGCATAAGAGCATAGGATTTGAAATCAGGTTATCTGGGTCTAAGATTCTCAATTTTATACTATCATGGGAACATCACATAACCCATCATAGGACCTTAGTTTATATATTTTTAAAAGAGACATTCTTTAAATATGATTGCTGTTGTTGTTATTTTATTACCACAGCTAATACTAACTGTTTACTGTGCTCTAGGCACTGTGGTCCTATTTTGTTTAGTATTAACAATAATGCTATAAGTTAGGTACAATTGCAATTATCATTTAACAGATGAGGAAACAAAGACACAAAGAGATTAAGTAAAAGAACGTATTTATCAAAAGGCTCCCTGAAAAGGTCAACCGTAGGGGATTATGATCGTTTCTGTCACGCTTTTTGAAGTGCTTCCTTAGGATGGATGGATGTTTATACTTCGGTATTGCCACAAAGCTCTGTAGCCACTGATAAGGACAAAGAAACACAATTAATTGTATAAGAAAAATCACCTGGGCCTTCTTCTAAAGGCCAATCATTCTGAAGATGCTTTTATTGAAAAAGGAATTACCTAGAAAAATAAGGAAAAATGTCGAATATACACCTTTTGCCATCAAGGAACTATATTAGGATCAGCTGACCAAAAACAGTAAGACGTTCCATACTTGCAGTCATTGTAATTGTATTACTTGGGAAAAAAAAGGAATTCCGGTTGTTAGATTTTTTAGTAAATGTCATGTTTTCTGTGTCTTTACTGGTGTCTATTTTAGAGTTTCTAAAGAAGATAATGTCTCTCTTTAAGAGAGAAGAAAAAAAAGCAAAGGCGAATGATAATACTAAAATATAAGTAACGATATATAATAGGAGTAAAAACTATCATGTAATATAACATATATGGCTTTTGTTGTCTCCTTTGTTGCCTTTCTACCCCTTTCTCCCATCTCCCCAGAAAGCAAGCATTCATCAGTGTCTACTACCCAGCTAACCACCTTATTGTGACTATTCAGTAGTACATTTTGAACAATAGATACAGGGACTTTTTTTTTTAAAGGCAGTAGTATAAGGATTTTATTAATAGCTTATTCAGTAGAGGAAAAAGTATCTGCATTGTGTATTCAGCAAGCATAATTGTTAATCATAATTAACTTTAGAAACAATTATAAGTGATATAATTTAAAAGGAAAACCTTGGATAGTTTCTTTTCTTATTTATAGCTTTCATTTCCATGGAAATCTATTTTTTTTTTTACTTCAGCATATTATGGGGGTACAGATGTTTAGGTTATGTATGTTGCCCTTACTCCCGCTCCCCCCACCAAGTCCGAGTTTCAAGCATGTCCATCTCTCGGATGGTGCGCATTGCACTCTTTGTGTATGCATATACCCGTCCCCTCCTCCCCCTCCCCCCTCCCCCCTGCCCGACATCCAATAGATGTTATTCTTATATGTACACTTATGTGTTGCTCAGTTAATACCAATTTGATGGTGAGTAAATGTGGTGCTTGTTTTTCCATTCTTGGGATACTTCACTTAGTAGAATGCAATTCTATTTTTAAAAAGGTTCAGATGACATAAATGATGGAAGAGTTTTGAAGTTAACATCTTTGAAAAGGAAATTTCCATCAGAATTTCTTAATCCTTCAATGTAATGTATTGTTCTTTTTTAGTATTATTATTTCAGAATATCATGTGGGCATAAATGGTTTGGTTACATATATTTTCTTTAGGTGGCTCCGTGGCGCAATGGATAGCACACTGGACTTCTAGAGACAGGCACTTTTTAATATAAGCCATTTAGGAAAGAAGAAGAAGTTTCTTCGTGCATCGTGCATCATCCTCACCACGCACCACACTGCCTTCTACAAAATTTCATTAGGGATGTGTATAGAATAATCAAGTACACAGCATTCTGGTATTAAAAAAAACCCCTTAAACTCAATGAACTCAATGCTTAAATTTTAACATGTATAATTTTAATGTTACAGTGTTTGTGATAGAAGACTAGAAAACTGTTTTATAGATTTATTAAAACATTTGTTTTAAATATGTGTGTTGCTGGATATCAAATTATTTCAGAATCTGAAGAACAAGGCACTAATTATTAAGGAGACTTAAGTTTTCTATCAATCTTCCCACTAGGTATGGTTGGGTTAATATATATGACTTTGTTATACATCACTAATTATCAAAGTTTGTTTCTTGTTGCATTGAATTATTCCTCAAAAAATACTATACTGACAGAATAATCCAAAAAGTATTTTTAATAATGCCTCCAGATAATTTGCAGTTTTCCTTCCCTCATTAATTTCTTAGGTTTGTACTATAAATTCAATTAGGTTTTGATCAGAAAAAAGTAAAAACTCTATTAGACTTTTTTCCTTTGTAACAGCTAATATTATGTTTTGTGTTTGTTTAATATCACCAAACACTTTGGTCACTTGTTATATAAGCTAAAAATCATGGTAGTTCAAATATGGATTTTTAATTGTCAAAAATCAGGTAATAAAAATTCTATTGGGGTAAGATGCTACATAAATATTAGCTATAATTAATGAGAATGCAGGCTTCTTGTAAGAAGAGTTTGTCTTAGTCTATTTTGTGCTGCCATAACAGAATATCACAGACTGAATAATTTATAAACAGATATTTATTGCTCACAGTCTTGGTGGTTGGGAGATTCAATATCAAGCCACTGGTAGATTTGATAATTCTGTTTCTAAGATGGTGCCTTGAATGCTGCATCCTCCAGAGGAAATGAATGCTTCATCTTCACATCATGGAAGGTGCAAGGGAAAAGAGGCAAAAGGGGGCCTAATCTGCCTTTTTATAATGGCATTAATCCCGTGGCTCTGCCCTCATCACCCCAGTACCTCCCAAAGTCCCACCTGCTAGCACAGCCACAGGTGCAAACAAATTTCAGCATGAGTTTCGTGGAGGACAAGCACACAAACCATAGGAGGGATGTAACATTTTTGTTATGTCTTTCATAGCAGTTGCCATAGTTTTGAGTGCATGGATGTCAAATAAATATATATTGAATTACATTTTTTCAAAGTTGAATTCAAATATGGCATATATCCTGATAAGAACACAAAAATGCTGAATAAGGTGTAAGAATTTTCCTTTAATACCTAGTTGTCACAGTTTTGTTTTGTAGAAGACCAGGGTTACTAATTCATGAGAGCTTGGTCTGTAGTGCAACCCCAGGGTTAATGATTTTTTAATTGATGTAGAAGTATGAAAATTGGAAACTTTGTCATAAACTAATTTTATTTAATAAACCAATCTGTTCCTGGACTTTCTTGTTTCAGTAGCTGTTTGGCACTGTAACTTAGGTACCAATTGATTCCAGGCTTTGAAATAGTTGGGGAGATGTGGTGTGGGACAATTAAGCCTTGCGAGGAGTGGCTAGTGACTGAGCATCCAATGTGAAAGAGAAGGGAGTCTGAGGGATGGGGCTAAGGTGGGGCCTGAGGAGGTGTCCCTGCCTCCTGAGTGGGTGTGATGAAGCCCTTTTTCTTTTGTTCCATGTACAATCACTTGACCATTCTTTACTTCAACATCTCCACTTTGTCACCTGTGTTACTTAAAATGTATGGCTTCAATAGGATGTGAGATACTGTGAGAAAAAAGCATTAAATAGTTATAAAACTAATTTTCCCTTATGACCGTCCTCATTGCCTTATAGATTTCTCTTTTTCTTAAATGTTATTCAATTCATAGGCAATAAAGAGTGATTAGTCTACTGTATTGTTTTTCCTTCCTTCCAACAGGGACTTAGAATATGAGAAATAATAATAGATCCCACACACTAATTATATGTTAGTATTTTCATAATGTGATCTCATTTAGTTTCATATTGGCTTATAATGCAGATATTATTATTGTCCTTTTATAGATGCCAAGGAAACTAAGACACAGAGAAAATAAGCAATTTCATAAGGTCACAGTAGGCTTGAGACAAAATTTCATTTTAGGTGTTTCTGACTCCAAAGACTTTCCATTATACCATGTCATATTCAATGTTCCAAATACAGATGATACAGAAGTGTAAAGAGCCTATATAAAATCCTGACCCTCCAATTCTACTCATGGAGGTAACTACTGTTGGCAGTTTTGTGTGTAATTTTCCACCCTTTCTCTATAATTTTTCAAAACCAATTTTTGTCCTCCTTCCTTCTTTCTTTCCATATTTTGTTAAAGAATATTGTAACAAAAATTGAATCCTATGCACCTTCATTTGTGACTTAATTTTAAAAGCAACAAAAATATGTCATGAACACCTTTTCAAGTCAGTATGAGGCATCTTTTGAGTGTAAATCACTTCCAAATTATTATTTTGTTTCTATTATTGCATGCTCCTTTATAATTTTATTGATTCTATGTTCTTTATGTCTGCATTAACCTCTGTCTCATTTTTTCACTCTCATTTAAGTCCTTAGCACCTGATCTATTTTTCCTTTCCACGTTGTTTCTTGTTGCCATCTTCACAACTTCCACAGGTACATTGTTGTCCATCTCAGCTACTGAGTTCACAATTCATCATCAGCCATCAGTGCAAATCCAGTCAATAATTACTTCTTGAACAGAAGTAAAGTTGCTCCCTGGCAGTTAGAGACACAAATGGAGGTTTTCTCTTTAGAGGAAAAATAAGACTTTTGTAACTTGAATAAGCCTTTCTAGACTTCATTCTCACTATACTTAGTTTTCAGTTTCTCCTTCTAACATCGTATAGATTTATGACTCAAGAAAGACATCAAGAAGAGAGAAATGAACCTTTCTTTGTGAAACGCTAGCTTGTTGGTGGTGTAGAACTCATTTGATTACTTGACATTTGAAATATTCATCTGTAGAAGAGCCAGTTATGGTTATTTAGGGAGTCTACTATGATGCAAGCTTGGGCCAAGGTATAGGAGATAATTTATAAGCAGAGTCTTAAGGTATAATATTAGTTTACAGGGCTTGATTTATATTTCAAGCTATCAGCTATTAGATTTGTTTTTTTCCAATTATACAAATAGCTATGGAAAATATGTCATTAATAAGTTGAACAAAGTAGAAAATATCATTTTTCCAGTATTGTTGGCCATAATATACTGGAATAGAATACAAATATTTTCTGTTATTTTGATCCTGAGATCTTTATGCTATAAAGGTGATATGATATGAGCAAATAGCCCTGCCGGTATATTGTGTTTAATTAGGTCTGCCTCAATTGAAAAATAGAATTTTATTATTCGAAACAATTAGATTAAAAATTAATTTAATGCTGAAATAGGCTACTTCTTTAATTGGTAGAATATTGTAATTATTTGTGCTGTGAAGATCCTGACATAAGAGTATGAAATCAAAGAAGGCTGTATATACCTAAATGTAGTGATGGTGCAGTTGAAGGTCTATTCAGCATGCCCTCCTCAGTATCTCTGGCATGGCAGGGCTGGCTGTTTTGAGTCTTTATTTATATAGTGTTTCAGTGACTATCTTTGGGGTAAAAGAAAAACACTTCGTATCTCATAGACAACTTTAATATTAACATTATTATTTTGGAATTTATTAAGGGACCCACCCTAAGGTAAAACAGAATCAAAGAACTGATGAATACATATGGCTGGACAAGGAAAGGCCCTGATATGTCTGGGACTAGAGTTGCAACCTACTGTGTATCGCCTTGAGACTAGAGAGTGTCTAAGGACCCCAGTCACTCTAAATCCCAATTTAACAGCAATGCTCTATTACTTGAACATTATAATAGGTAGGATTTGTCTGGGAAGTAGGAGGAAGAGAGCAGAAGAAGAGTACATGGGGCCATCTATATGACAGAAATCAGAGAGAAATGAAAGGGATAACATTTTTTCCAGGTGGTGTATGAACCATTCTCCATTGTTATTCCAATCTCACAGTATTTGTCATCAACCCACACAATGAACACACATATACACATTCCTCACATAGCTTCGTTCATGCCCCACAAGAGAGCAGGAGGCTGCAGTGATACCATAACTATTGTCCTGTAATATCATACACCAGTGTTTGGGGAAAGTATTTGGAAAGTTGTGTAAGAATTGCTTGGAAATTTGCCAGAAATATACATTGTCGGGCCCCACCCCAGAGTTAGGGAATCAGAAACTCTGGGAATAAGACCAGCAACCTGTATTTTAAGCATTCTGATGCAGGTTAATGTTTGAGAAGTACTGAATTAAATTTCTGGGATTGTCATTTTAAATAACAAAATAATAATTCCTGCAAAGCATTTGCTCCTACATTTTAATTTTTAAAAATTTGAAGACCTAATTCAAAACCTACCTTCTTCTTGAACCCTCCTATTGCCTCATCATAAGTGAAACTCCTCTTCTCTTGACATAGTGGAAACATTTATCACACTTAGGGACCTTAAAATGTACTGTCTTGTATTGCAGTACTATTTGAGTACATTTTACCAACCTAGCCAGACTAGTAAGTATAGCAACTATATATTACTCTTTTTTTTTTTTAACATCTTGTGTAGCTCCTACCTTATAGTGGATCATATTCGTATTTAAATAGTTTGTGAATGGTGAATATAAAGATTTTTCAATGTGAAAATGCTTGAAATTATGGTTAACTCGTGCAGTGTTCATTGACTCCTTTAGGTCAAGAAAACCAGCTTTCACAGGTATAAAAGGAAGATGCACGAAATGAGCACCTACTGGGCATCAGACATATATTTATTTAAAATATATAATGAGTGCCTGCTGTGAACCAAGCTCCATGTGATATGCTGGGGAAAGATGTTTATTATGTGTCATCTTTCTTGTAGAAACATACAGCCCATTCTTCCTTATATCTTTAGTGTAGTCTTCTCAATAACACCCCATCTATACCAGGCCAAACCCAGTATAAACCACCCCCTGCCCCCAGACACTACCACATAACTCTGTTTTATTTGTGTAAGAACATTCATCATTATCTCAAATTCTCATGTTTTGTGTTTGTTCTCTTGTTTGTTGTCTGCCCTTCCCCTAAGTCCATGAGATGGAAACTTTGTCCAATATATTCACAGCTGTATGCCAAATGCCAGATGCAGCCTGGTTCCTAATATCCACTGGAAAAAAAATATTTTGGAATTGGTAAATCATTTAAAAATGAGCAACATTGTGAGGAAGGCTATATAATCCCCATGACAGGTAAAGAAACTGAGGCTCTGTCAGTTTAAGAGACATGCACAAATGATGTACAGCCTAGAATTCAAGCTCAATTCTTTCCAATTCTAAAACTTGCATTCCTTAGCTTCACTGGCCATCTCCACGTGATTTTTCCCCTTTTAGCATCTCTGTCTCTATTTTTTTCAAGGGAGCACAGGAGTTGGTCCGCAGCTTCTTAGTACCAATTGCCTGTGCTTGAAAGCTGCTCAAAATGGTAGGGAGCTTTGCAGTTAATCATTTTGGGGGTTAAAATAAATAGAATGCCATGACCTTGCATATAGCACCAGCTCTCCCAATAGTTTTGGTACCTGAAGCCCCAGCTTTTGGAAGCTTCCTTGAGAATCAAGGAAGCAGAAAGATAGGATTAAGGAAGCAGTTAGCCAATATGTTGCCAGTCCAGTGAACTGACAGCAGGAACCTTGGCCGTGGGCTGCTTTTAAAGAGGCCTGTGCAGGTGATGGAGTGACCTTGTTGGTGATATTTTCTTTTTTCCCTCTTCCTGAACATTTTGCTTTCTGTTCATAATATGGAGGGAAGCAGAGGACTCATAAGAACTTTAGGGAGCTTTTTCTCTTTGTCAGGACTCCAAATAACCACTGGATCTCATTTATTTTAGTTCCTTTATAGTATAGATATTTAAATCTGACCTTTTCTCATTAGCTTCAAAATATTAAGTATCAAATTGTTCTAATAACAAATACATTCATTATAGACTAATGAGATTATATAAAACTAACTATGATGTGGGACTTAGATGGTGAAATTAGATGATTCTGGTCAAATACATTATCCATGCTTCTTTGTGGAGACTCTCCCAGGGCATTGGAAAGGGAAGAGGCTTGGCAGGCAAATTATCTCAGATTTGAGTCCTATTTATGCTACCATCAGAAAGCACTCATCCTCACTAAGTCTTAGTTTCTTTTTCTGCAAATGGGATTCAGTGTGATTACATGGCAGGATATTTGAGAATTAAGTGAGATAAGGATTGGGAGGGCCCCTAGAATAGTGCTTGGCATATGATAGGTACTGCATACATATACATTTGACTTATTTTAACATAAGATAATATGTAATGAATGAGCTCATAGGGGTAATGGATTGATAATCCATCAAAAATTGGATAGGAGCTGGAATTGATTTTGCTTAACGATTCTGTGTCTAGGTCATGTATACCAAACAATATTGAGGTCTTTAAGGAGACTATTCTAATTGAATAGGACTATGATGGCCATACCTTGGCTTGGTTTTACTCCTCTAATAAATAGTGTCATAGTAGGAATTTTTCAATAGTCTATCACTAAGTTCTGCTCTGGTCCACACCCTCAGTATAAGAACTCTGTTATTTCTCCACTTACAGGAAAGATGATGGCTTAGCTTAAGAATGTTTCCTGCAAGTGATCATGCTCTGCAATTTCCATGGTAGTGAAAAGGATGGAATACATTATTAATGTTAGATCTTTGCTTAAAATGTCTTTTGGTGCTGTAAATATGGGATTAGAAGTCCAAACACCTGGGCTTAAATTCCAGTTCTGCTATATACCATCTGGTATGATCTGACACTTTCACTGCTTTGCTATAAAATAGGACCAGAAATGCCTAACTCACATGGTAATTATGTGGGTTAAATTAAATAAGATAATGTACATTCAGCACCTTGAACAATGAGAATGAACAATTGTTAATGCTTTTGCTTACTTTCCCTGTCCTTCCATAAACCATGCACGGCTGCACTCACCCCTCTCCCTGCCTGATTTTGCACTGATGAGATTATGAGGCACTTCCTAAGGTTGTGGCAGCTGCAGCCCATAAAACAGAGCTCTGTGTGTGTGAAGAAATTTTGTAAGTAGAGGGACCTCCAGAGCCATGTCACTTCTTTCAGGTGGTGCATCCTCTTCTATGAAATCATCTGAATGGTTAAACCAAAGGTATCTGATACACATTTGATAGCAAGAACATTTCTACAGGTTCCAGGATCAGAAATAATCCTTTCTCTCTGAAATTTGGGAAGTATTTGAGATGAAAGGGTATGTTTTTAAGATGGCATTTTTCTGTACTAATCCTGAAAAGTATGGAATAGTTGAAGAGAGTAACTTTACAGCATAGAAAACTAAAAAACATTACCACGAGCTTATCAAGTTTAACATAAATAGTGATAAGGCGTGTTGATAGTACATACCCTTTATATTAATATTATGTGATGTGACTGGCACTTCCTCCCCAAAACACATAACCCCTGTCTAATCATTAGGGAAATATCAGACGAATCCCAGGGGAAGGACATTCTACAAAATGCCTGAGTATCACTCCTCAAAACTGTCAAGGGAATTAAAAACAGAAAAACCTGACAATCAGTTGAGTGGCCCAAGAAGATATTACTGCTAAATGTAATGTGGTATCCTGGATGTTATCCTGTGATGTTAGAAAAGAAAAAGGAAACTAGGTAAAAACTAAGGAAATCTGAATCAAATATGGGCTTTAATTAATAGTAATATATCAATATTAGTTTATTATTTGTGACAGTGGAACCACATGAAAGTAAGATGATAACAATGGGAGAAACTGGGTTTGGGGTGTATAGGGAATCTCTATACAACATTCTATAAAGTAAAAACTATTTTAAAATGAAAAAATTATTTTAAAGATCATCATTATTCTTACTTATCCTTTACCATTCCAGCCACTCCTTTAAGAATCCTAACCTTTTGTGCAATCACATAATACTATATACTCCTATCCTTTCCCATCTCCATGGTTTGTATTAGCCTCTCCTGTCTAATCCACATCACATTGTATTACGATTGCTTCACAGAACTAAATGTTCCTCAAAGACAGGAATTTGGTCTTTTATCTCCATATCCTAGTGCCTCCCACAACATTTGGGATACCTGATAGATAGACAAATAAATGCTCAATAAGAAGTAGAATAGATGAAAAAAATTGAAAAAAATCAATGTTATAATAAATAACTGAATTGTTTAAATGAATCAATAACTGCAGAGGCAGGAATACTATTAATAGTAGATGACATTAACTGTGATTATACTGAGATGATATTGGAACAGAACCATGATTGGGAAACCCAGCTACAGCACATTTCACATGTTATTACATCACCGATAGCTTAATTATTGACAAGCGGTTTTTTTCTGAGGGGCAACACTCTATTTTGGGGATTGGAATTGGTACACAGATACCTCTTGATGTTAATCACAACGATTTTATCTACAGATACTGTATGGGCCCTGCATGTGAGCTTCATCCATTAATTTATTCAACAAATGTGTCATGACAGTGACAACGATAATAGCCAATCAATTATTTATTGAGTAATTACTAAGTGCCATATATTGTGCTACTTGCTATATTAAACTAACCAATTTCATCCGTGCAAAAATGCTGTCATGTAGATTATTATTAGTTCTATTTTACAGATGAGGTTATTGAAACAGAGGTTAAATAACCTGGCCTATTTTTATATATAAAGAACCTACTTTATGCCAATCACTGGATATACAACTGGAAGAGCAGGAAGGAGGAACTGGGGAGAAGGGTGGTAAGAAGTAGAAACAGAGGGCTACTGATGAGCACAATGACCTGGACTTTCACCTAAAAAGTCGGGTCGCTATGCCCTTTCCTTTGTAGATACTGAAAAACCAAACTTTCTGTAGATTTTGTTTCTCAATCTTTTCTTTTCCTTCTTGAATAGAAATCCTAAGGGAGTGCTCAACAAATACCAAGAAACAACTGTTCATCTGACACAGTGCTTGTTGGAGAAAGTATCTTGTTTCGTTAAGGAGTGCAAGCTAAAAATCAGATAGACCTGGACTGTAACCCTGGGTCTGTAATCAGTAGCTTTTTTATCTTGGCCAGTCAGCTTCTGCTTCCTTTTTGTAATTGAAAATTATCATTCTTCTCTTGCAAGGTTATTAAGGATTAAGTGATATATATTAAACATTGGAAGCATAGTAGGTATTTGATAAATGGTAATAGGCATTTTTATTACCCATGGAGAAATAAAAGCACAGTAGGTGGTGGAAGGAGGAGGTTTGCCAAAGGCTACCTTTCAATGTCCATACATTTTATTATGCCTTGTTTGAATTTTTCATTTTATGGAATGAGTTTGTCCCAATAATGACATTCTCAATACATTTTATTTTGTAGGGTAGAAAGTAATATTAACAGATGGGTGTACTTATCTTTTATTCACTGAGCATTGTTTTGAGCCTAGAGTCATGGTCATACCCAGAAGTCCAGTATTTCAACCTTGATGATCTGAAGGTTGTATCAGAACAAGGATGCACTGATGAATTCTTTATTTTCAATGGAGTCAAATACAGGCTTGCTTTCATATATAGTCTATTATACAGTGACAAAATGTTAAAGTTGAACGGGATTGGAAGCTCATCGAATTCATTCTTGTATCTGCCTCTGGGTAGTTATCTGTGAGAGAATATGAATGAGGCTTCTTGGTGTTATTAATAGTGCCAGCCTTGCTGCTTGTATCTGGTAGTAAAAGTTTGTGACTTCTCTTTCTACTAACAATGTAAAACACTTTCACTGTATACTCCCATCAGAAAGTTTGTCTGTAGATGTCTATTATCCAGTTTGCAGGGACAAACTGAGTGGAAACTATATTTACTTTAGGAAAGTATGTTCAAGACTATTTTATCCTTCTGTGCCTCCAGAGGTAGAACTTGGTATCCTTGTACTAAAATATCAGGAGCCAATATGATCCTCTTTGCCTTGGCCTCACCAAAGAAGAATGCCTACTGAATTACACCCAGGTGTATAGAAACAACCACATGACAATGGCTTTTTGTTATACCTGCTCACTGATCTTCAGAAAATTGCTTAACTTCTCTAAATGCTGGTTTCATCCTCTCTAGAAATAGAGATGATAAAATTTACTTTATAGGGGTATTTAAATGACTAAAGATAATATATATGAAGAATTATATGAAGGCCAGCAAATACCACCATATCCTTGAAATGTTGCAAATTTATTATTTTTTCTATAAGACTATTATTAAAGACAATATGAATATTGTTATTCAAAGTTCTTATATAAAGGAACATCAGCATAAAAAATCTGTTTAGAACAAATTTTATGAAAATATCTCTCTGTATGAAAACCATTAGGTTCCCATGTATGTAATATATTATAACATATGAATAATATATATTATGTGCATGGAACTGAAATAAACAAAATATGTATAATATAAATATATATAATAAATAATATAACATATATATGTTGCATATTATATATACATGCTATATAATATGTAAGCAAATATGTCATATAGTATATACAAATAAATATATATAGCACATAACATAAATTATGGTTATACATTTATATTCCTTTTTACAAGGGAGCCCAGTGCTGAAAAAAATTTTTGAACATTGTATCTTCCCCCCCCCCGAGATGATTGATGTCTTTAATTCTCTGTCCTTCCAACTGGATTTTGATTGTTTCAATTTCAGCAGTCTTCTCCTCTACTATAAACTTCTTCTATAAACCATGTTTGATCACTTTTAGAAACAAGGAGGACCTCAGTTGCAAATAAATCACACCTTCTATTTCAGAAGAGAAACAAAAGCAGTGAGGTTAAATGGCATGCTCCCTAACTCACATTGTTAGTTAGTGGTAGACTCAAGGTGGGAATAGCCAAGTGTTGCCTAGTATTCTTCCAAACTGGTTTATGTAGTCATACTCCAAGGTTTAATGAGAGATCATGAAGCAATTTTCAATCAAATTAGTTTTATCCATTTTGGAAGCTTTTCTAATGAAAAGTTCAATGTACATCTTCCAAAGTGCTTGGCACATTGCCTGCAAATGATAGTTAAAACACAGACAGAAGAGTATTTGTCTGTGGTAGCTTCAGAAAAAAAATGAACTGGCAATTGCCTGATGAAGAATGAAGTCCTGAGATATCCACACGAGGGCAGACTCATAGCCAGAAAAATTTCTGTTTCCCATGAGTAACTACCTCTATTACTCAAGGAATATGCCTTTCAAAACACTGCCAACAGAACCCATTGATTTCTTCTCAGTCATGAACACTGAGTGGCAGGAAGAAGCACAATAAAATAAACAGCCAACAAATACCCTGGGAGCTGGCACCAAAGTGTTATTGTGAGTTATCTCACAGTGACGGAAAGCAAAAGTAATGAGATGTCTATTAATTTTAAATTGTATGATCTGATATCACTGACTTTTGTAAAATAATCCACAGTTTGCAAAGTTATATAATGTAGCAATCTTATGAAGGGGGTATATGGAGTTTTATGAGTGGGTGCTCATTTCACCAATAAAGGGATTTGAAGTTTAGCCAGGCTAAATAAACAAGTTCAAATAAATATTAAGTCATGAATATTACTTAAACCCAGACCTTTGACACCTGTGATCTTTTAACAAACCGTGTTGTATGGTGTTTCATATGACTTTATTGATTTATGTAAAGAGCAAGCTGTGGTCTGGCCACCCTGTGAACCAGCCTCAGTAAAAGATGGACGAGTGCAGGTCACTTGAGCACCTGCAGTGAGCACGCTGCTCAAAAGAAGTAGGCAGGGTCAGAACCAAGCATTCAAGAGTAACTGAAGCAAAGTTGAGAGGAAAAAGCAGCCCTACCTGCAGGCAAAACAATTTAGGCAATAAACTTCTAAGCCACCTTTAGGACTGCTTAGCAAACTTTCCTTCTGCTTTTATAATGTGCTAGCGCTGTTGATCAGTAATACAAATTCTGTTTTCCATTACATGTGCTGTGATTCCAATGGTCTCAGTATATCTCCATGACCTTTGCAATTTTCTTTCCTTAAGCAGCCTAAGTTTTTGATTAAGAAATAGAAGTTGAGTTACTAGAAACAATTGTGAAAAGATAAGGGAAGATGACTGGAGTATTGCATGTGTGTTTCTGTGTGTGTGATGGATGCACAAACATGTACATATATGTATGTGTATGCATGTGGTCAGGGTTGTCATAAGCGACTATGCAAGGAATATTTCCAGAGCACCTGACTTACTGATGTTGGTCACAGTGTCCTCTCTGAACTAGAATAAAAATATACAGCCTTACAAATTTAAATCTGTCAGTACCTTTCATATATAGTGTATTCTACAAGGACCAGGAGGTCACACAAATAAATATTATCTAATCTCTAATCACTGGGGATTCACCTCTCGTTGTCGAGCAAGGTGCATGCTGAAATGCTTTTAATAACCACCTGGCAGGCTGTGATAAGTTCTATGACAGGGTTAAAATTGCGAAGGGGTCACAGAAGGAGGGGTATTGGATTTGGACTTGCGGTGTAAAAACCATTTCTTAGCAGAAATGATATTTTGCTGAACTCCTAATGATGAGAAAGGTGTTGAAATGGGAAGATGAGCAGATTTCAGAGTTCACAGCTATTTTTACAGCCAGAAGCAAAAAGATTCTTGCCTAGAAGTAATTTGGAGCAAGTCTGCCCTCATAGAGCAAAGATTTCAGAACACTTCAGAATATATTGAATTGTCAGGTGTTAGAATGGGGTTTGGAGCCTGATATTGTGTTATTCACTCTTTTCTCCAACGAGATTCTGACCAAAATATGACACTCATAAAGTACAATGCAGTGATCCATAAATCAGTTTTATTCAAGGGACACATGAAGAATGTAGTAGTACCCTCCCTCCTTTGGTGCATCAAAAATTAAAATAAAAGAGGAGTTATTAGTTTCCTTTTAACATTCCGTGATTTGTGGTCATTTGTTCTCTGTGGACCAAAGCAGGAACATATGTGAGGAAAACCTAAATATTTCCTCCTACAATAACTATTGACAAATCCAGAAAAATAACACATCTGCTTTACTTTCAACATTTGTCATTATCTTATCACATTTATAAAACTTTTACATCAACAATCAACTTGCCATCCTAAAGTCTAATCTAAACTGTACTGAAAAGGAAAATAAGACTGTATATATCAACTTCAACCACAGGGACCTGGATTCAGTAAAATATGGCAAATAGATCATATTAAATTTGTAATGAAGCAGCTAATGAATAATGAATGTTCTGTTGCTATCTTTGAGTAATCGTCTGCAAACATGTGTTTTTTCAGGATTTCATAGGATGTTGATTTTACACAAACTAGAAAGTCTCTACCGTCTGTAATGGGAAACAATTTCTCTGTGTTATCGCTAATAATAGAGCCTGGAGTGAATTTATGAAATTATTCAAACAGTACGTAATGATTTCTTAATATTGTTATTGAGTATTGCCTTCTTGCTCTTTGGCCATTTGGGATGGCTGGAATGCTGACATGCTGAGGCTTTTTTAATGTTAACGTTTGATCAATGCAGGGCCTTCAAATTTTATTCAATTCTGTGTAAGCTTTGAGTCCATGTCCCCCTCTGTGCATTTCCTTCTTTTTCATATTAGGGTGTGGGTTGTCAAAAGCTTCTGTGCAGCAGTCTTTCTTCTTTCAGGAGACTTGGCCCTAGAGACAGAATAATGTATGCACTATACGTAGAATTATAAGGCAATTATATTTTTCTACTTACCATAGATTGTACCATAAAAAGCCTCAGTTTGCAACAAGCAAGATAACCAAATAGACTCTCTCAGCGTACTAGGTCAAATGGTCCAGACTCCGCTCATGGTAACTTGATGTCAGAGCTGACTGGATTGGCCCAGGACGCTCTAAACTAAGGAATAGGAACAAGCTTCCTCCTGCTGGGCACCTATTTTATTGGCATGTTAAATTCCCACTACTCCTATAAATATTCATTTATGAGTACTATTTGCTGATATATTTTGCTTTGTTTTGCCCAAAGCTCCACTGCAACAGAACTCTGCTATTCATTTTATCTTCAATTTATTCTCCTCTGATTACAGATATTCCACTTTACTTTTTTATTATTTATGATAATGTCAATTCTTTGTTTCTTTCTTTCTTCCTTCCTCCCTTCCTTTTTCTCCTTCTTTTTTTCCTCCCTCCTTCTCTTCCCCTTTTTCTCTCCTACACTTCTTTCTTTCTTTCTGATTTTCGAATCAGTGTGAAAAATACATCCACTAACCTAGACATTATTGCTATCAGAATAGGAGACAAAATAACCTGTTTATTAATAGGACTAGCTTTGGAATCAAAATAATTTGAGGTCAAATTCAAATTCTCTATCCTTACCAGTTATGTGATAAGGAGAAAATTTTTTAAGTTTAAACGCAAATTTCCTCACCTATGTAAACATCTATGATATTGCTATTATGTAGCTACAACAGGAGTGATATTAATAGCATCTATATAATAGCAATGTCATAAAGATTACATAAAATAATGTATGCGATACATTTAGCAGACTGCCTGCCCCATAGTAAATGCAATTAATGATCCAGATGCTGTGGGCTGCTTTGGGATTGGTGGTGATGGCAGTTGTGGCAGAGATGGATCATTATGTTTTATCAAAATTATCACACTCAGTTCCTTTGAAAGTACATTTCAAAGTTCAAGTCATTAGGATGCCAGTAAGACTGAAAGGGCAATTTTGTTTAAAGCTCTGGTTTTCAAGAATTGGTTAAGATTAATTCTCTCACGTGGACAAGATGAAGCATTCTTCAGCAGCTCCTGCCAATTTCTCTGCAATACAGACATTTTCAACTAGACACCACTGAACTGATGATGAAGATGTCATCTCTCCTACAAGTTATTCCTACAATATCCACAACTGTGTTAGCCTGGAAAAATTGTTGAATAGATCTATTTGTATTAATGTTGTTTTTTAAATCCCCCCACCCTCAAAAATCTAACATTCAAATTAACATCGCACTATGATGTTAAGATAAGAAGCCTGACTGCAAATTGCTGAAAGTAAAGCTAATGAAGGATTACAGAAGTTGTAAAAGGGGATAAAAGGGTTAATGCATTAGGAAAATTAAGCAGATACACTGTGAACATTAATTACAGCTCACTGAGATTTTGTTTACTGAGGTTAGCAGGTTCTTTCTAAGTCACGGGGTTTTCTTAAAAAATGGCCTCCGCCTTGTACCATAATTTATAAAGCAGTAGATATTGTTTCTCTTTACAAATTGAACCATGTAAAATTAAATGGAGATTTTTTTCCTTATTAGTCTCTTGGAAACCAAAGTGGGGAGGTACCTAGAGTCCATAAGGATGCCTAACACCACTAAGGCTTCTCGTTTTTAATAACCATATGCCATCCTCTGCAGATACCAGCTTTGCTTTTGCAAGCTCATGCTGTGGGGTAATGCATGTGGGACCATGCTATGGTCAACAGAGAAGGGAAAGTGTATTGGAGCAGGAAGGAAGAAACCTATGTTCTAACAGCTATTCTTCTGCTATCCAGCTATGTGGTTCCCCATCGTCACTTTGGCTCTGCTTCCATTTCTCATGTATAAAAAGTTGTCTTATATCACTAGTTTTTAAACTTTTAAAAATCATAACCCACTTTGATTATACCATGAAGCATATGAATTTAATTGACAGAAATATGTAATTTTCAAAAAATAAATCTTTCTACACTTTTAATAATTCTATGGCACCCTAAAGCCCTTACAACTGCATGAATCTTAGGTTAAGAACCCTTACTCTAGGTGATTGCTGTTGTCCATTCTACCACCATAAGTCTATGATCCTTGGGCATTTAAAAACTCTTCTCAAAGAGCTTATACTCTTATAGAATCTAGCGGGAAAACATATGTGAAATGGCTCCAGGCCAGAATTCTGAAACAGGGGTTATGTCCATTTTGTACTTTCTCTGGCTCTGGTCTTTCTGTAAGATTTGGCTAAGTTACACAATTTCTCTGGGTCATGTTTATAAGGTAGAATAGTGGAAAAAGCTTAGACTTTAGAATCAGACAGATCTCAGTCCAAATCCTGGTTACTTCACATGTTTACTCTGTAATCTTAAAGGAGAGTGTTCTGTGCACATGCTTTCATTGTATGTAAACCCGTATGATTGTTTGTGGTTTTGAGATTTAAAAAATTCACATTTAATAACTATTTGCCCAGTATTTACCTCTATCCTTGCAATATACTGATCTCCTCTCAAGTATAAGAGGGTACTTACAGAGGTTACCCTTGCAGCTAGTCTTTCTCCTCTCCTTATTCATCTCTAACCCTGGTCCTATCTCAACTCATGCCAAGGAGAGCTGTTCCCTCTAGTCATTACTTTTTATTGTGAACCAAAGAGCAGATGACGGTATGTTGTGCTGGCCCCAGCTCTGTGTTAGGAGTAATAATACAAGTCAAAGCCATCTTAAGACATTTGTGAGTCCTAAACACCCTTACATTTACAGCCACTGTTCTCAAAATAGCATTCATATTAAAATATATTTATATTCTACATTAAAATTGTTTTGTTGATAAAAATATGAAAATTTATATTTTTATAAATTTCAGTTTTGATGTTTAAGAATTTATTTTTCTGTTACCTTAATATGAGTGTCTATATGTGTGTATACATATGCATGTGTATACATATGTATGAATATATATATAATATTTGCATGTTATATATATGGAGTTGTAGCTAATTGCTTGATGTTTCAATTTGCTGATATTTATTAATGTTGTAAACATTTTCATTTTGCATTTTTATTTTATGACTTAGAGATCATTGCTTTTAGATCTTAATTTTTTATAATTTCACATGTATTTTATTATATTACTTAATAGATAAAATGGCAATGGTTTGAGTCCTAGATTTGTCATCTATTAGCTTGGTGATCTTGGGCAAATGCCTGTATTTCTCTGATCTTTAGTTTTCTCAATGGGGTGCTGTTTGTCATTCAAGGAGACTTAGGTCAATTAGTGATTAAAATGACACTAAATGTAATTATCTAATTCTCAACTTGTCAGTTTTCAAAAATTAAAATTAGTCCATTAAACTTGAAAAGTATAAAGAATACCAAAGAAGTAAAACACTGTATGAATAAACATCTATAATTACTTAATTTACAATTTAGTGACATTACATCTGTATACGCTAACATATCAACTTACCATAGTGTTAATAAATTAATTCATTTATGTACTTAACTTATAAAACCTATGGTTATCCTCTAAATCCTTGTTTTGCTTCTATTTTGATTTTGGGGGTGGGAGTGCAAAGAAGAAAGGGGTGCATAAGGGGGATTAGACTTTGATGACGTGTAAAATATGGTGTTTACAACAGGGCTAAAGGCAACTTAGTCTCTTAATTCATGTTAAGTACAGAGGCATTCCTTGTCAATTATGTTTTAAAATCATGCTAAACTTTCCTTAATTAAGAAATAATCTCTAAAGAAATAACAGAGAAAAATGAAAGTACAATATCTTTAGCAACTTATGCCATTTATTGTTTCTTCTGTCTTCTAAACATGGCTTTTTCTTGATTGCTTTTACTGTAAACTAAAATATATGGAAATCATAACTTGTATAATGTGAAGAAGCAAAGTTTCATCTTGAGTTTATTTCTTTCTTTCTTTTTTATTTCAGCATATTACGAGGGTACAAATGTTTAGGTTACATATATTGCCTTTGCCCTACCCGAGTCAGAGCTTCAAGTGTGTCCGTCTCCCAGACAGTGCACACTGCAACCATTATATATCCAAAGGTATATTTAACTTAAACCAAGAAATGCAAGAGAGTAGAGTAGACCAAACTATTTTCTCCAACATCACAAGTTATGTTGAAATTTTATAGCATGTAAAACTGGAGAACTTAAGTTTAGGATGAAATCAATAACAACAACAAAACTATTGTGTTCTATGAATTCAATTATAACTCAAAGGACTAGCAATTAGTGAGTTATCATTTATCGTCTATCCCAGTCAGAATTTTGCATACATGCTATTATGAAAAACAAATTTTTACAACCTTGATGTCTATACAAACATAGCTATGAAGAATAACATTTTAGATGGGTAAAATGTTAGACTATGTAATAAAACAATTTTACAGGAAAATAGTCCTTGTCTATCTACATGTAATGGAGAGAAATAACACCAGAGGAAATGTGTTACTTACAGGGATCTGAACATAGTCAAACTTAATTTTACTTGAAACATTTGCTTGAAGTAACTATGGCTCTTACTTTGGTTAGTAAAGTAAATGGTTTAGGTAGTAAACATTCTTTATCCTTCAATTTACTTAAAGCACTAGATAAGGCTTTGTAACATAGATTCTCAATGAATAAATTTTGATCTAAAGAGATTTCCTCTCCTCTGTCATACCTTTTTTTCTCCACAGTTTCCTGTTTAATCAAGATGCAACAGAAAGAACAGTATAATTTTATTCCATATATCCTCTCAGATAGCTACTTTCTGTGTACATAGCAATCATATTGAAGTTTGGAATTCCATTTTTAAGTATTCCCCAGGACTGCTTTCCTTTATTTGAATTTATAAATGCTTTAATATTGTGAGTGATTAAACAAATAAGGAGTAAAAGACCTCCATTTTCACCATCCAAGTGCAGTTATTAATGATAGAGCAGTGAACCCAGGAAGATTAGAGAATTAGAGAAACTCCATATCCACAGTCTTCATTCAGTACCTTCTTTTACTTCTCTATAACTTGAATTTACAAGAGCCTTCTAACTATCTTCCCTGTTTTCACTGAGTAGTTGCAATCAATTTTGCATTTGGTGACCAGAAGTTTCCTAAACATTGATCTGCTTATCATGTTCTTCTGCTTAAATCTCTTTTATTCTTCTTCTTATACATCTGGAAAAAATCCATATTACTTAGAAAGCATAAAAAATACGCTCCATTGTCTATCTGGTCTCTTCCTGCTTCCCCAAGCATTATTTTTTCTCCATTCTTGTCGTATATCTATGCTCTATTTATAAAAACCCTAAACACAAAATAACAGCAAAACAACAATAACAGTAATGAAAAACCACTCTCATTGATTGGTTATCAACAATGTGATCAGTCACTGTGTTTTCAGTTTTCATTTATTCATTCATTCAAAAAAAATGCTCCCTGAATGTCTACCATATTCTTGCCACTAAACTTAGCAGAGAGCATTGGCATGCAAAGAAAAATAGTGATACAGGTCAAGAAAAAGCAGACATTCCCTGCCCTCCTGGAGTTGCAGTCTGATTGGGGGGATGCAAATTCCCACCCAAGTAAATGTAAAATTATATATTTTGGGGGTGCTAAAAAGTAAAGGGAGCAAGTCCTGGGAGATCCTATGATAGGGGCCTCTGACCTAATCAGGAAAAATAAGAAAGGTATGTATGATACAATATTTGAAGAATGACCTTGAAATTAGTGGGAGAGAAAGGAGGACTAGATAGAGGTAATATCCAAAATGCAAAGAGTAGGAAGCTGAATGGATATGTGTGGACTGAAAGAAGGGCAGAGTGGCTGGAGCACAGAGAGTGGGGGGAGGCAAGGCATGAAAATGACATTAGCAAGACAGTTAGGGGACAAATCATGTAAGACCATTTAGCTCATCATTAATAATTTGGTCTTGGTAGTAATGGGAAGTCACCGGGGGATTTTCGGTGAAATTGTGACTTGGTCTGGTGTGCATTTTGGTCCTTCAACCTGTATAGTGTAGAATGGGTTAAGAAGCAGGGGTCCAGGTGGATGCAGGGAGAGAGTTTGTGATAATGACTAGAGCCCAAGAAAGAGGAAAGATGTCAGCTAGCTTGGAAACGGTAGATGTAAGAAGAAATAGATATATTTCTGAAGTAAATACATATATTATCTCATTTAAGCCTCATGACAATGCTGAGATAGATCTTATGAAGACCATGTTACGGATCAGTAAATGGAAACTTAGAGGAGTTATATCCATTTATTTAGTCCCATGGCAGTATGTGGCCTAGCCAGGCCACAGAAACCAGGTCCCTGAATTCTAAATTACATTCTCTTTCAATTATGCTGCTTCTTTCCATACTCTGCCATGCTGTGCTTTTCTCATTGCTAGAACTTTTCATTTGCTGTTTCCCCACCTAACAATGCCCTTCCATTGCATTGAATCCCTAGAAGGCTTCTGCAACCAATGCCCTTTTATGCCTCCAGTCTCTGTTAATATCTGTCCTCCATGCTTTCATAGTGCATTGTGTTTCCCTGCTGTTTTCTTATTTTTTTCCTACTAGACTATGTGCTCCTAAAGACAGGGGATAGGGCTTTTATTTTTTAAAAACTTAATGCCTAGCGAGGTGCCAAGAATACAGTAGGTGAGCAGCAAAGTTTAAATGGGAGGAATGCTCATGACAATCATCTAGATTAAGCCCTCAAATCTCTTTTGGATTCTCTTACAACATTCTTGGCAAATGGTCACTAAAGATATCCACCATTATCTTCGGTAATCCCTTATTGACTACCTGCCAAGTGCCAGGCACAGAACTAGACACTTATTACTTTACCATATTTGATAATCATGAAGTCTCTAAAAATAAATATATTATGTCTTCATCTGTAATATGAAGAAAAGCTGAGTAGCTTATTTAAGGTAACTCGCTCCAGAATTCAAGTTTAAGGCATTCTGAATCCAAAGATCTTTGACCTAGATTACAATATATCCATTCCAGTTACAATTGCCTTTGTTTGATCCTTTACAGTGCTAGATAGAAAATAACCCCTTGACTTTCATAGCCCTAGCCTCATGAATTTTATATTTTTTCCAAGTCCCACAAACCTAATAGAAACAAGTGGTTCTTCCTGACCCCTGTTATTTCTGCTCTTTCCAATTCCTTCCTCGTATGAAATGTATAGCCTGCTTGTAGTACACAATGTAATGCATTCAGCTTCTGCTGAAATGATAAGGAGTCTTCCAGCAACAAGCTCTGGCAACAACTATTTCAAAATTTATTCCTTTTATACATACCTTTAAACATATAAGACACAGTCAAGTATTTAAAAAAAAACAGTTGTAGAGTCTTATCAGCATAAATCTAAAGATAGATTTTCATCTATGTGAGAGTTTTGTTAAGTGTTGGCCCTGCTCCCAGCTGTGAAATCCTGTAGTCACAGAAGTCAGCAGTGTCCCAAGCCCAGAGGCAGTCTGTCTGGTTTGCCAGAATGTGTTCCAGTTTTGGAGGTGGAATCATGGAGTTCTCAATTGCATGTGACTCATATGTTGTTTTTCCTGGCTTCATAGCTCTTGATTGGACTAAGGAAGCAAGCAGAGCTCTGTTTGAAAATTAATGTCTTTCCATAGAAGGGAGGCTTTTAGTCTCAAGAACATGATTATTTCACTCACTTGTATTCAGGATCAAGGAACTGTAGATTTGGAGTGGACCTGAAAGCTCACGTAATCAAATTCCCATTCTCACTAACTTTATAAACGGCTTCCTCAGCTATACTTTAAAAAAGAGGAAAACTATTCTTAGAAAGATAAGTAACTTGCCCAAGTCCTGAAGCTAGATTTCAAAACTAGGTCTAAATGATTCTGGAGCCTAAGCTCTTAAATATTAAGAGCCTGTCTTACATCTGGGCCTCTTTCAACATCTTAGGACTGCACAATTTTCCCTTTTAGCTTCAGGTTAAAGATCCCCAGGCTCTATAAGCTTTACTTATGTGATGTGTCCTTGTTTTGTCCTCACCAGTGGTCACCCATCCTGGTTACTAAGAAAAAAAAAAAAAAAAAGGAAAATAAAAGCCCTCTGACAAAGTACAAGAGATTTTTGACAGAGACAATTAAATCTATAATAACCGTGAGAAGTTCAATTTAATTTAAATTGCCGAATCTAAATGCCAATTTTAGAGACTTTTAAAAACTTCTTTGCATTTAATAATCTATCCCTAATAAAATAATATGACAAAAAATACTACAAACCATATTTTCTCCCTGAGTGGAGTGAGAAACCTACCTTAGACATCTGTCTTGGAATTTATCATGGAGAGTAAGAGATCACTTGGTCCAGCCTCCTGCCTTTAGAATAAAATTGTTATATATTCATTCATAAAAATATAGCATTTAGTACATACTAGTTTGCTAAGACCTCTGCTTTCTTCTATTATGTTATTAAGTATGAAATGTCTGATTTCCTTAAGTACTAAGTTTGACAGTTGTTATCTCTGACATTTCACTTTGACATTTCTTGCTCTATATTTATTGTGAAGGTGCCTCCTTAGTCTTTCAAACACACATTTTGGCTTGTGATTATCTTTCAAAAATTTTTTAGAGCAATTTTTGTGAAACCATGGATAAGTCAAAAATTCGTGTTATTTTCGAATATGAGTTCCATCATGGAACCAATGCAGTGGGGACAGTTTGAAATATCAATGAAGTATTTGGGAAGGATGTGGCTAATGAACACACAGTACATCAGTGGTTTGAGAAGTTTCGTTCTGGTGATTTTAATCTTGACAATGAGCCACTTGGGCAACCTGAGACCAAGATGGATAATGATGAGCTGAAAGCTGTAGTGAAAGTGAACCCATCTCAACCTATGCATGAAATAGCAGCAAGTTTTCACATTACTATTCCAACAAATATTGGACCATTTGAAACAAATGGGCAAGGCAAGAAGCTGGATAGGTGGGTCTCGCATCAGAAGAGAAATCATCTCAAAGATTGCCTTTCTTTGTGGTCACAACATAAAGGGAACCATTTCTACACCGTATTGTTATGTGTGATGAAAAATGTATTATTTTTGACACTTGCAAGCATTCAGCACAATGGTTGGATAAAGATGAAGTGCCAAAACACAATCCAAAACCAAATATTCATCAAAAGAAGCTAATGGTGTCTGTTTGATGGTCCAGTGATGGTATTATCTACTACAGCTTCATGAAACCTGGTCAGTTGAGTACAGCAGTTATCTTCTGCAACCAACAGGATGAAATGATGGGAATGCTTGTGATTAAGCAGCCGAGATTGGTCAATAGATACAGGCCAATCTTCTTGCAAGGCAATACTCAACGACATGTCACACAAACAACGCTGCTCAAACTACAGAAGCTAGACTTGGAAACTCTCTGTCATCCACCAGACCTTGCACCAACTACCTACCACTTATTCCAGCTTTGGACCACTTCTTGCAAAAAAAAGTGTTCAATTCTCAACAAGCTGTGGAAAATATCTTTCATGATTTTATCACCACTTGCTTTCCAGGCTTCTTTGCTGCTGGCATAAACAAGCTACCATTAAGATGGTAATACTGTGTGGACAGTTTAGGCACGCACTTTAATTGATTGTACTGCTTCTTGTTTGACATGTGGTAAACTACACTTTTGATTTGAAATCAGACATTTCATATTTAATGACCTAAATATGTTTCCAATTGTATCCCTGTAGTACCACCAACTCCAATAATTCTCTGATCTCATAGGACCTACAACTCATTGACCTTACTTACTGTTCAATGTCCACTATCCTTCTCAGGTTTTCACTTCTACTTCATTCATCTTATATTTCAAGTTAAACTTTATAATAACTTATTGGCTATCTTTATTTTCCCTTGTACATTGTTCCTGCCATCTTACTTGGCTGGAACAACTCCAGCCTTGGTGAATCCCACTTGTTCCCCTATTTAATACTTGTAGCTGAGCCACTGAACAGAGCTAGAGAAAACACACAACAATATTGACTGGTTTCACTTTAATTTATTATCACAAACCTAGGTGGCTCAATTTACTACCTGCTAATATGGCAACTACATTTTATTAGTCAATTCACTCTCCCACTGTTCTATATTACAATTTCACACCTGCTCCTCTCTTCTGAAATCTGAAATATTTCTGTTTATCCTCAATCATGATCTCACTTCTTATTTCATTGAAAAAATGAACAAAATTGAGAGAAACCTTAGTTTTCTCACCAACAGATCCACAAAGCTCCTTGAAATTCTACCCATGTATTCTACTTTGCCTCTTGTTATAATAGGTAGACAATGTGCAGAGTTCTAGGGATATGGCTCCTTTCCTGAAGGAATTCCAGCTAACCGGGATTATAGGTATTAAACAGATGACTGTGCATGACTTGATGTCGGACAAGTTGGGCAAAGGTCCTACATCTGTCACTCACTAGCTACATAATTTTGTGGGTGGATAAAAAAATCTCTTAAACCTCAACTCCTTGTCTTTACGAAAAGAGACAGCAATACCTACTTACACATGCTGTAAGGTTTTAATGAAATAAAACATGTGAATGTGCTTTTAAATTAAAAACCATTTAAACATGAAAAGTAACATTACTTTGTTATAACTAGGGCTACATGGTCAGCTGCTCAGGCTGTGCACTGCACTAAGCTGGTGGAGGATTGGGAAGGAGGCTTTCACGTAGATTCTTATGTGGATGCACCACTTGGACTTGTGCTGTATGGCTGCCTTCACTCATACACTTAAATAACAAATTTTTTAAATATTCAAAGACAGTGTCTCAGCAGCTTCCCTTTGAAGCTCATTCCAGCTTTATAATTTGCAAAGAACTATTAAAAACTCGTCATTAATCTTTTAAGACTTACATCAAGTGTTATTCTTAGAGGCATCCATGTCCTCTAGGCAGTCCTTCCTCCGTGCTCCATGAATCCCCACTTTTTGCATTAATGTCGATGCATACTATATTGTATTTCCTTAAAAATTTTATCTGTTTATTTCTCTTTCCTCTTAACACTGCTCTTTCTTTTAAATGCCATTCCCTCATTAGATGGTTACATTTCTAAGAGTAAGGGTTTTAAGGATTATGCTGTGTTCCATTTGTTTTTATATCTCAGAAGCCTGACACTATATCCCATATCATACGGAAGTTATCTGTCTGTTTCCAGTATTTTACTCTGACCCCAACCCTAACCTTTTCCTCTACGGTGAGGCCGGTGAGGGCAAGGGTTGTGCCTGGCATTGCTTCTGGTGCTAGAGTGATGCCAGGAACATAATAAATAGTATGCAAGTGTAGAAAGCAAGGCAAGGCAAAATAAATATAAGTTCTTCCATTTATTTAACACATCTTTTTTGAGCATACACTCTCTGTGCCGGGTCAGGAAAAAAGTTCTGAGGATAGAGCAATAAACAAAAACGATAAAGATTCTGATTTTGGGACCTTATATTCTAGTGGTACAGAAAGACGATAAAAATAATAAGCGAACCCTAAAGTATGCTAGTGTGGGATAGGCTAGATTGAATGTTAGATAAGGTTCTCAGAGCAAGTCTTACTGAGACTTTGGGGGATTTTAGAACAATGATCTGGTTGTGAGGGAGTGAGATATGTGGCTATCTGGGGGAAAAGCATTTTAAGTAGTGGGAATAGTGCAGAGTCCTTGATAGAGATGGAAGCCTCTGGACCGTTTTGAACAGAAGAGTGAGATTTTCTGATTTAGTTAAAAAGACACAAATAAGTGAAAATACAGGAAAGTTTATCGATTGTAAAATGTGCAACAAATTATTATATTAAACAGTAATTTCTACTGTTTCTGTGCATTTTAGGGATGTGAGACACATGTAAAGCCCAGGTTGCCCTTGTTGCAGATACTATATTTTGTGGCTAAATAAAGGAGCTAATGAACTCGAATGACAGGTTGCCAAGGGAATAGTCTATTAATTACAAAAGATGCCTGTCTTTATGTGGGAATCAGGGGCAAAAAATCCAGAAGCCTCTCATTTTTGAGTATCTTTTAGGAAGAAAAGGCTCCAAAACAGGATTTTTCTCTGTACTTTAAATGTTCTTGAATAGCAAGATCAATGCATATCCGGTTTGCTAAATATATCTACCAGCTCTTTCCCTGATGCAAATAACTTACACATTTTAATAAAACCCTTCACATCCTTGTTATGATTTTATCTAAAGTGTAATCTTTTGGAATTCCTAATTCCCCTGAATTTGGCAGCTTACATTTTCCTTCACCTAGATACAAGTAGGAAAAGAAGCCAAACATAGTTAAATTTGAAATAGAAATGCATTTAATCCAAGAGGCTTAGAAGACAGTATGAGCTCCAGGCACTTACTTTATGCCCACATGCCTTTTAAAACGTTGTTATCATCATATTTCCAGAACTCTCTAGGGGGAGAAAATGGCTCACAATTACAAGAAATATAGGTGTTTCATGTTTTAATACAAATAAACATCAACCCGAAGTGAGAGGATTAAGAACAAACAGAATTTAATATTTTTTTAAAATAATTTCAATCTTCCTAAAATATGTGTGCTTTGTTTTTGTTGGTTTATAATTAATATGACATTAAAGTCTTTGATTTATTTTTAATAAGACAGGATGCTGATGTTAGAAGCCTTTTTTTAGTAAACTATTTTGAGATAATTGTAGATTTACATGTAGTGCTGAGAGATATATAGAGAGGTCTCAGGTACTCTTTACTAGTTTACCAGTTTTCTCCAATGGTGACCTCTTGCAAAACCATATACAAATCATAACCAAGGTAGTGACATTAACGCAGTTAAGATGCAGAGTAGCTCCACCACCATGAGAATCCCTCATGTTTACTTTTTATAGTAGCATCCACTTCCCTCCCCATTTCCACATCCCTGACCTCTGGCAACCACTAATCTCTCCATTTCCATAATTTTGTCACTTCACAAATGTTATATGTGGTACCATGTTATATATATATGGAAACAAAATTTGAGCTTTTGGGTTTGGCTTTCTCACTTAGCATAATTCTCTGGAGATTTATATAGCTTGTTGGCTGTATCAATAGCTCATTCCTTTTTACTGATAGGCAGCATTCCATAGTATGCATATACCACCCGTTGAAGTTTAACTCGTCACTCCTCGAAGGACATCAGATTTGATTCCAATTTTTGACTATGACAAATAAAGCAGCTGTAAACATTCAAGTAGAGGTTTTTGTGTGAACCTAAGTTTTCATTTGTCTAGGATAAATGCCCAGGAGTGTCATTGCTGAGTTGTATGATAGTGAAAATTTGAGTTTGGTTTTGTTTGATTGTTTCCTCAAGAAACCTTAAAACTGTTTTCCAGAGTGGCTGTACAATTTTAAATTCTCATCAGTAATTGTATGAATGATTGATGGTGTTATTATTATTTTTTTCGTTTTGGCCACCCTGCTAAGAGTATAGTAATATCTCACTGTGGTTTTCAGTTTCATTTCCCTGGTGGCTAATACTGTTGAATGCTTTCATGTGCTTTTTTGTAACGAGTACATTCCCTCCAGTGAAATATCTGACCAGGAATCTGCCCATATTCTAACTGAAATTTTTTTTGAATGTTGAGTTTTGAGTCATTATGTATTCTAGAATATTCCTTTGCTAAATATGTGGTTTACAAATATTTTCTCTCTGTCTGTAGCTTATGTTTGTTTGTTTGTTTTAATCCTCTTAGGGTCTTGTGCAGAGCAATTTTTAATTTTTATGAAACTCTATTTATCAATTTTTCCTTTTATTAATATTCCTTTTGGTGTCAAGTTTAAGAACTTTGCCAGTCCTAGGGCAAGAAAACTTTTTCCTATTTTTTTCTAAAATATTTTATAATTTCAGATTTTACATTTAAGTCCATGATCCACCTTAAATAATCTACATAAAGCATGAGGCTTAGGTTGAGATTTTTTTTTTTTTCTCTTTGCCCATGGATAGCAACTTACTCCAGCATCATTTTTTTCTTTTCTTTCTTTTTTTTTTATTGTTTGTTATTATAGGGGTACAGATGTTTAGGTTACGCATGTTGCCCTTCTCCCCCTTCCCCCCAAGTCCCAGTTTCAAGTGTGTCCATCTCTCGGATGGTGCGCATTGCACTCTTTGTGTATGCATATACCCGTCCCCTCCTCCCCCTCCCCCCCCCGCTTGACATCCAATAGATGTTATTCTTATATGTACACTTATGTGTTGTTCACTTAATACCAATTTGATGGTGAGTACATGTGGTGCTTGTTTTTCCATTCTTGGGATACTTCACTTAGTAGAGTGCGTTCCAGCTCTATCCAGGAGTATACAAGAGGTCCAGCATCATTTTTTAAAAAGGCTATGTTTCCTCCATTAAATTACTTTAGCACATTTGTCAAAAATCATCTGGGCATATTTTTGTGGGTTTAATTCTGAGTTGTCTGTTCTTTTCCATTGATCTTCATGTCTGTTCTTCTGTCAATACCAAATATTATTGATCTCTGGAATTATGTAATAAATCCTTAAGCCAAATAGACTGTCTTTATTCTTGCTTTCCAAAATCGTTTAGCTCCTTTACCTTTCATATACATTTTAGAATAGTCTTGTCTATATCTAGAAAAAAATCTGTATGCTTTGTTAGATTAATAAGATTTTTTTGAGTGATTGCAAATGGTAGAGAACTTTTTATTTTCAGTGTCCATGTGCTCATTGCTGGTATAAAAATAAGATTCATTTTTATACACTTATTATGAATACTACAGCTTTGCTGAACTCACTTATTAGTTTCAGGAATATTTTTGTATATTCCTTGGGATTTTCTGTTTAGACAATCATGCTATCTCTTAATGTGGACAGTTTTATTTCTTTGTCTCTAATCTTTATTATAACTTTAATTTATTAATACTTTTACTGCCTATTACACTTGCTAGAACATCTAGTGCTATACTGAATAATAATGGGAAGATTGGACCTCCTTGCCTTGCTCCCAATCTTAAAAGGATGCATTTGGTCTTTCACTATTAAGCATAACATTAGCTTTTGATTTGTTGAAGATGCTCTTTATCAAGCTGAGGAAATTTCCCTTTATTCCTATATTCCTGAGAGTTGAGATTTCTTAATTAATGAATTGATGTTGAATTTGGTCAAACATTATTTCTACTAAATTGACATGATCATGTCATATGGTATATTCCATAGGTTGATTTCACATACAGTTCCAGCCTTGCTTCCCTGAAATTAACACTGCTTAATCATGGCACATACTTCTTTATATATATGCTAAACTCTGTATACTAATATTTCATTAACACTTTTGTGGCTACATTTATAAAGTAGATTTCTTTTTGTTTATTCCCTTCCTCCCTCCCTTCCTTGCTTCCTTCCGTCCTGTATTTCTTTGTTTGTTTGTTCCATCTTCCTTTATTCCTTGTTTTTGGTCACAAGGGAATATTTAGTCTGGTTTTGGTATCATGGATATACTAGCTTCATAAAGCAAGTTGGAAAGTGTTCGCCCCCTTCTGTTTTCTGGAAGAGATTGTGTAAAATATGCTTTAATTCTTCCTAAAATATTTGTTAAACTTCTCCAGTGAAAACATCGTCTGTCTGGACCTGGAGATCTTTCTCTTTCTTTCTTTCCCACCCTTCCTACCTTCGTCCCTCCCTTCCTTTCTTTTTCTTTCTTTCTTTCTCTCTTTCTCTCTCTTTCTTTCTTTTCTTTCCTTCTTTCTTTCTTTCTTGAATTTAATGTCCTTAATAGTTATAGGATATTGAAATTATCTATTTCCATTTGAGCAAATTATGATTGTGATTTTCATAGAATTGATTCATTTCCTCAAAATTGTCAAATGTATGGTCATAGAGCTGTTTGCAATATTTCTTTTTTTATTGTTTGTTATTATTAGGGTACAGATGTTTAGGTTACATATGTTGCCCTTGCCCCCCCTTCCCCCCAAGTCCCAGTTTCAAGCATGTCCATCTCTCAGATGGTGCGCATTGCACTCTTTGTGTATGCATATATCTGTCCCTTCCTCCCCCTCGCCCCTCCCCCTTCCCCTTCCCCCATGCCCAGCATCCAATAGATGTTATTCTTATATGTACACTTATGTGTTGTTCAGTTAATACCAATTTGATGGTGAGTACATGTGGTGCTTGTTTTTCCATTCTTGGGATACTTCACTTAGTAGAATGCGTTCCAGCTCTATCCAGGAGTATACAAGAGGTGCTATATCACCATTGTTTCTTAAAGCTGAATAGTACTCCATGGTATA
>RJWJ010010925.1:0-45437 GCA_004363605.1 Indri indri | reverse complement strand
GCTGAAGTGCTATACTATTTTGCATTCCTACCGGCAAAGTACGAGCTTTCCAGTTGTTCCACATCCTTGCCACAACTTGGTATTGTTTTCCTTCTCAATTTTCACTATTCTAGTGGTGGCAATGGTACCTCATGGTTTTATTAATAATTTGCATTTTCCTAATGATAGTGATAGTGAGCATATTTTCATCTGTGTATTTGCCACTTGTATTTCTTTTTTGAAGTGTCTGTTCAAATCTTTTGCCTATTTTTAATTGAGTTAATATCTTATTATTGGGCTATATGAGTTCTTCATGTATTCCAGATACAGCCTTTTGTCAGATATATGTGTTGCATCTACATTTTTTCTGTGTATGGGTTACCTTTTCTTTCTTTTTTTTAAATATTGTCTTTCAAAGAATAGGAGTCTTTAATTTTGAGCTTGTTCAGTTTATCAATTTTTTTTCTCCTGGAGTATATACTTTTTGTGTACTAAGAATTCTTTGCCTTTACTAAGGTCATTAAATTTTTCTTATGTTTTTTTCTAGAATTTTTTAGTTTAGCTTTTAGGCCTATGATCAATTTTAAGTTAATTTTTGTTTGTAGTGTAACACAAGTTTCAAGATTTATTTTTTTCCTTATGGATATTCAATTGTCCTGGCAACATTTGTTGAAAATCTTTTCCTGTTGGGTTACCTTAGCATTTTTGTCAAAAATCAATTGACTGTATTTGAGTGGGCCTATTTCTGGACTCTTCATTCTGCTTTATTGATCTATATGTCTATCTTATGTTAATAGCACGCTGCTTTTATTACTGGAGGTTTATGATAAATCTTAAAATAGTGTGGTTCTTACATTATTTTAGCACGTAGTGTAGGAGGTAGTCTAAGTCTCCAACTTTGTTCTTCTTTTTTCAAAGTTGTTTTGGATATTTTAAGTTCTGAGCATTTACATATAAACTTTATTATCAGTCTCTCAATTTATGCTAAGGAAAAACCTGGTGGTATTGTGATCGCGATTGTGTTGAATCCCAATATGTTAGGAAGTATTGACATCTTAACAATATTGAGTCTTCTAGTCCATAATTATTGTTCATATCATTTATTTAGGTCTTCTTTAATTTTTTCCAGAGAATATTTTGTTGTTTTTGGTGTACAGATTTAGCATACAGTAGTCCCCCAAATTTGATTTCACTTTCTGCAGTTTCGGTTTCCCATGGTAGAGTATATTTTGAGAGAGAGAGAGAAAGAGAGAGAGAGAGAGAAACAGAGAGCACAGGTTCATGTGAGTGCATTCATATCACTTTTATCATAGTATATTGTTATAATTATCCTATTTTATTTTTTAGTTATTGCTGTTAATCTCTTACTGTACCTAATTTATAAATTACACTTCATCACAGGTATGTGTGTATAGGAAAAAACATAGTATACATAGGGTTCAGTGCTATCTGTGGTTTCAGACATCCACTGGGCATCGCGTCTTGGAATATAGCCCCCAAGGATAAGTTGGATTACTGTGTGTTTTGTTGAATTTATCCACAAGTGTTTTATGTTTTTTGATGCTGTTGTAAATGGTGTTTGTGCCAGCCAGTGATCCTTCCCTCCTGGTATTCCTGCCCTGGTATGGTCCTTCCTACCCCACACTGTACCAGGGTTGATCCGAGATATGGCAGAAGGGATAGAATGCCACTTCTGAGACTAGGTCATAAAAATCATCAGGGCTTCTTCTTTGCTCTCTTTTGGGTTACCTGCTCTAGAGGACAGGGGAGCAGCTCTGTTGGAATGTCTGTGTGGGTGAAGAACTGTTAATACAAACTTTATCAATGAGGACTGATGTCTCCACCAACAAGAGGTGAATGAGTCATCTTGGAAGTAGATCCTCCAGGCCCAGTCAAGCCTTCAGATGACAGCAGCCCTGGCTGACCTCTGTCCTACTACTGCCTGAGGGACCCTGAGCCTGATCCTGAGATTCCTGAATCTCAGAAACTGTGTAAGATAATAAATATTTGTTGTTATAAGCTGTTAGGTTTTAGGGTAATGCAGCAATAGAGAACTAATATAGTATTTAAAAAAATTCATGTTGTCTTTTTAATTTCAATGTCCAATTCTTTGTTTCTAGCACATAGAAATTCTTATTTTTTGTTTTTCAAAAATTTATTTTTTATTTTTAATTATTATGGGTACATAATAGTTGTATATATTTACAGGGTCCATGTGACATTTAGATACATGCATACAATATAAATTAAGCCAAATCAGGCTAATTGGGGTATCCATCACCTTAAGCATTTATCATTTTTTTGTGTTGGGGACATTCCAATTTTACTCTTTTAGTTATTTTAAAGTACATCCTAGCTTACCATTGATTATAGTCAATTTTGTTGTGCCATCAAATATTGTTCATTCTATCTAACTACCTAACCATATTTTTGAACCCATTAACCAGCCCCACTTTATCCCTCCTTCCCACTGCGCTTCCCAGGTTCTTTGTCTCCATAAGATCGATTGTTTTTAGTATTTAGCTCCCACATGTGAGTGAGAACATGAGAGATTTATCTTTCTGTGCTTGGCCTATTTCACTTAATATAATGTTCTCCAGTTCTATCCATGTCATTGTAAATGGCAGGATTTCATTAATTTTATGGCTATATAATATGGCATTTTGTATATGTACCACAATATCTTTATCCGTTCATCTGTTGGTGGACACTTAGGTTGATTCCAATCTTGGCTATTGTGAATAGTGCTGCAATAAACATGGGAGTGCAGATCTCTTTTTGATATACTGATTTCCTTTCTTTTGGATATATACCTAGCAGTGGGATCTAATGATCCTTTGGATTTCTGCAGTATTAATTGTATTGTCTCCTTTTTCATCTCTGATTTTATTTATTTGGGTCTTCTCTCTTTTTTTCTTAGTACGGCTAAAAGTCTGTCAATTTTGTTTATCTTTTCAAAAAAACAACTTTTCATTTTATATTTTTTTTGCTTCAATTTCATTTATTTCTGTTCTGATCTTTATGATTTCTTCTACTAAATTTGGGTTTGGTTTGCTCTTGTTTTTCTAGCTCTTTAAGATGTATTGTTAGGTTGTTTATTTGAAACTTTTCTACTTTTTTGATGTAGGGATTTACTGCTATAAACTTTCCTCTTATTACTGCTTTTTCTGTATCCCATAGGTTTCGATATGTTGTGTTTTCACTTTCATTTGCTTCAAGAAATTTTTAAATTTCCTTTTTAATCTCTTTATTGACCCACTGGTCATTAAGGAGCATGTTGTTTAATGTCCATGCGTTTATATAGTTTCTAATGTTCCTCATATTATTGACTTCTAGTTTTATTCTATTACGGTCAGAAAAAATACTTGATATGATTTCAATTTTTTTGAAATTTTTTAAGACTTTTTTGTGGACTAACATATGGTCTATACTTGAGAATGATCCATGAGCTGAGGAGAAGAATGTGTATTCTGCAGCTATTGGATGAAACATTCTGTAAATATCTATTAGGTCCATTTGGTCTATAGTGCAGATTAGGTCCAATGTTTTTCTGTTGATTTTCTGTCTGGATGATTTCTCTAATACCAAAAGTAGAGAGTTGAGGTCTCCAGTGATTATTGTATTAGGGTCTATCTTTCTCTTTAGCTCTGACAACATTTGCTTTATATATCTGGGTGATCCAGTGTTGGGTGCACATATATTTAGAATTGTTATGTCCTCTTGCAGAATTGACCCCTTTATCATTATATAATGACCTTCTTTATCTCTTTTTACAGTTTTTGTCTTGAAATCTATTTTATCTGATGGAAGTATGGCTACTTCTGTTCTTTTTTGGTTTCCATTTGCATGGAATATTGCTTTTTATCACTTTATTTTCAGTCTATGTGTGTCTTTACAGGTGAAGTGGGTTTCTTGTAGACAACATATAGTTGGGTCTGTTTTTTATCCATTCAGCCACTCTGTGTCTTTTGATTGGAGAGTTTAGTTCATTCACATTCAATGTTATTATTGTTAAGTAAGGACTTACTACTGCCATGTTGTTATTTGGTTTCTGGTTGTTTTGTGGTCCTCTCTTTCTTTCTTCCTTTCTTCCTATTTTCCTCTGTTAAAAGTGATTTTCTCTGGTAGCAAGTTTTAATTTCTTGCTTTTTATTTTTTGTGTATCTGTTGTAGGTTTTTTGATTTGAAGTTACCATGAGGCTTTCAAAAAACATAACCAATAGTTTTAAACATATGACAACTTAACTCTGCTTAAAAACAAATAAACAAGCAAAGAGAAATCTAACAAAAATTCTACACTTTAACTCCATCCCTCCCCCACTTTTTAAACTTTTTATTGTTTCCACTTATATGTTTATGCCATCTATCTTTCAAAAATTTGTTGTACTTATTATTTTTGATAGGTTTGTCCTTTAGTCTTCCTACTCAAGATATAAGTGGTTTATACACTGCAATTACAGAAATAGAGTATTCTGTATTTGAGTACTTATTGTTATCAGTGAGTTTTATACCTTTGGATGATTTCTTATTGTTCATTAATGTCCTTTTCCTTCACATCAAAGAATTCCTTTTAGCATTTATTGTAGGACAGGTCTGGTGTTGATGAAATTCCTCAGCTTTTGTTTGTCTGGGAAAGTCTTTATTTCTCCTTCATGTTTGAAGGCTATTTTCATAGGATATAATATTCTAGGGTTAAAGTTTTTTCCCTCCAGCACTTGGAATATGTCATACAACTGTCTCCTGGCCTGTAAGGTTTCCACTGAGAAGTCTGCTGCCAGACATACTGGAAATCCTTGGTATGTTATTTTTTTTCTTTTTTCTTGCTTCTCTTAGGACCTTTTCTTATCTGTGACCTTTGGGAGCTTGATTATTAAATGCTTTGATATAGTCTTATTTGGGTTAAATATGCTTGGTGTTCTATGACCTTCTTATGCCTGAATATTGATCTCTTTCTCTAGGTTTGGAAAGTTCTCTGTTATTATTTCTTTGAATAAATTTTCTACCCCGATCTGTCTCTCTCTATTTCCTCTTTAAGGCCAATAACTCTTAGATTTGCCCTTTTAAGGCTATTTTCTAGATATTGTAGGCATGCTTCATTATTTTTTATTTTCTCTCTTTTCTATTCTGACTGTGTATTTTCAAATTGCCTGCCTTTAAGCTCATGAATTCTTTCTTCTGCTTGATTAATTATGTTGTTGAGAGACTCTGATACATTTTTCTGTTTGTCAATTGAAACTTTCAGGTCCAGAATTTCTGCTTGATTTTAAAAAATTGTTTTAATGTCTTTGTTAAACTTCTCTGATAAGCTTCTGAACTCCTTCTCTGTATTGTATTGAAGTTCATTAAACTTCTTTAGGACAGCTATTTTGAATTCTTGTCTGAAAGGTCACCTATTTCCAACACTCTGGGATTGGTCACTGGTACCTTATTTAGTTTGTTTGGTGAGGCCATGCTTTCCTGGATGTTCTTGATGGTTGTGGATGTTCACTGATGTCTGGGCATTCACGAATTATGTATTTATTTTAATCTTCACAGTCTGGGCTTGTTTGAGCCTGTCTTTCTTGAGAATGCTTTCCAGATGTTCAAAGGGAATTGGGTGTTGTGATCTAAGTCTTTGGTCACTGCAGCCATATCAGCACTGGGGGTACCTCAAGCCTAGTAATGCTGTGACTCTTGCAGACTCCTTGTGGTACTGCCTTGGTGGACTTGGGTTAGATATGGGAGAATTCCCTGGATTACCAGATAAAGTCTCTCACTTTCTTCCCTCACTCTCTGTGCTAGACTGCTGGAGTTGGGAGAAGAGTGACATGGGCAATCCCTAATGTCCACCAGAGCTGGAACTATGCCAGGTCACACCTGAAGCCAGCCCAGTCTTACCCAAATTCCATGGTGACTGTTGCCTGGCTCCTTCTGATGTTTATTCAAAGCCCGAGAGCTCTTTAGTCAGCAGGTGGTGGGTCCTTCCCTTAAGGGCTGCAGGTTTCCTTCTGGCCCAGAGTGGGTCTAGAAATGGCATCCAGGAACTAAGGCCTGGAATCAGGGGCTTCAGGAGTCTGCTTGGTACTTATTTTACTGTTACTGAACTGGTACCAAAGTTGCAAGACAAAGTCCTCTGAACTCTTTCCTTTCCTTTCTCTAAGTCGAAGAAGACTCCCTGAGCTGCACTGCCTGGAATTGGAGGAGGAGTGACACAGGCACTGGCTTGGCTGCTGCTGGTGTCTCACTGGGTCAGGTGTACCCCAAATCCACTGGCTCTGAGCCAGCACATTCACAGGAATTACCCAGGGACTATGGCCTTTGTGGCCTGACTGCATTATGAATTTACTCCAGGTTCCAGGATACTTTTTGTCAGCCACTGGTGGGGCTAGTGGGAACTCAGGTTTCAGGACGGAGGATTTCCCTCTGGTTGGGCTGGTCTAAATGATCCCTACATGGGCACTGGCATAATTCTGCCCTGCGCTGTGTTCCCTTGTGACAGGGAAGCCCTGAATTCCAATGTGAAGTCCCACAATCACTTCACTCTCCCTCCCCTGGGCACACAGATTCTCTCTCCGCTTGGTGGGCTGGCACGGCACTGCCAGAAGATGGAGAGGGGTGGCATAGGCAATGTAAGACTGCCTTTTCTGCCCTCTTCAGTGCTTTCTTCCTTGAAATAATGTCAAAACCAAGTACTGTGATCACTGACCTGATTTTTGCTTCTTCTGAAGGTGCTTCCTTGCCAGGGGAGTCGTTCCATTGGTGTTTGTGTGGGAGGATGATCACTGGAGGTGTCTTTTCAGCCATCTTGCTCCATCCCCCTTGCCCCGTGTGTGGACCTCGCTCTCTGTCAAGATTTGGAGTCCGGTGTAGAAGCGTCCAATTGGCCAGCCTGGCTTAGTCTCTCAGGCTGCTGAGGATGGGAGAGGGAATATCTGCCCCCCAGGTTTTATAGGGAGATGCAGGCCCCTCCTTAGAGTAGGGAGAATATTTAGATAGTGGCCTCCCAGAAATGACAAATATCCACTGTGAAGGCACGCTTTAGGGGTCTTAACCACATCTCCAGGATCTTTTGTCAGTATTCATTCAACCACACGCTCTATTTTCGGGAAGAGTTTTGAGAAGTACATTTTCCCTCCATCTCCCTGTTTTCAGTAATATCCTAGCACCCCAGTGATGTTTGAGCACACCTTTTCTTAGGTATTGGTGCTGCAGGCAGCTGCCTGGCAGACTCACCCCTTAATCTGACTCTGGCCTATTTCCTCATAGTGCTTTGAGCTCAGTAGGGGTTTGATCGATATTTGTGGAAAACTCAGTGTTCCTCTCCTGGGACTCCAGAGAGATGGGTATGAGATATTACAGTAATTTGTTTGCACACAAAAGCATTAAGACCATGGGGAACATCTCTCAGCCTGCCCATGAGGCTGGGGTGAGTGTCCATGTGTTATAAGTGGGGAGACTGAGACATAGGACTCTGAAAGGGAAAGTTTCAGTGAATGAGATGACAGGAGAGAGCCTGGGTGGCTCCAGTGAATCTCAAACAGCTGCCAACCTCACAAGGTTAATATCCTGAAAAGGGCTAGGACCTCTGGGGTTTTTCCTGCATCCAGTCTGCTGTGGATCTTGGAGCTGGTGAGCAGACTACAGCAATGCTGTCTCTCTTCTGCTCTCTCTTTGTCTCGTTTTTCATTGTCTTCTCTTGTCCCCATCTAATCTAGACTGGGACAATCAGGTGACAAAAAGGTTCTACTTTAAAACAAGTGCACTTAGGTATTTATAGAAAGGAAATGCGACTGAATGAGCCAGCTGCTAAAATTAGAAGGTCTGACTTAATCCATTCAGGAAGATTGTGGCCTAATGCATTTAGTGATAAAATAGATCGATTCAGATCTAATATTTAGAAAATTTATCCCAGATTTGGATGGTCGATCTCTCATGCCTCCAAATTGGTGGCAATGGTAGGGATGGACTTTGCATGGAAAAGGCTTGACTCTTAGCTTGTCATCAGGAGAGCTAAAGTCTGTCCTCATTTTCCTATAGAAAAATTGCTCTAAATCCTCTAAGCTTTGCACTATATAAGTTTTAGTAAAGCTTGCTGAGACCATAAGGGAGATTTGGGCTCTGACTTATGTTTGGGGAATACTATCTCTCTGTCAATTATCTGGTTGATGCTCATTTAATTTCCACACATGTGTAAGTTCCTTGAATGTATAAACAAATGAACAGCATTTATTGAGCACTTACACATGCCATGCACCATGCTAGGCTCTTCTCATGCTATTCGATTTAGGTTTCACCATAACCCTGATATATGCTCTCAATTTTGCTGTTACAGAAATCAAAGTTTGGCTAGGATCTTCCAAAGTCATGTTACTTGTGAATAGCAGATTGAGATTTGAACTCATGTTTAGCATTGGAGATAGACATCGAGTCTTGCAGCATTTCTGCAGACCACTTGGCATTTTATTTGGGACTGTATGCTTATAGGCCCTCAATAAATGTTTGTTTGTGATAAAGGCTTCCCTCCTCCTTTGAGCTTAACAGCATCACTATACAGTTCAACTTCCTATTTACTTTATGTTATATCATCCATTGTATCAGTTAGGAATGTGTTAAGTTGTAAGGAAAAAAACCCCAACCATTGTGGTGGTTAAAAAAAATGGCTGTATAAAAACTAAATAATCTGATTAAAAAATAGGCAAAGGACCTGTATAGGCATTTTTTCCAAAGAAGACAATTTACACGAATGGCCACAGGTATTGGAAAAGATTCTTGACATCATTAATCATCAGGGAAATGCAGATTAAAACCACAATGAGATATCACCTCACATCTGTTAGGATGGCTATTATCAAAAAGACAAGAGATAAGTGTTGGCAAGGGTATGAAGAAAAGGGAACACTTTTACACTGTAAGTGGGAATGTAAATTGGTGTAGCCATTATGGAAAAAAGTATGGTGGTTCCTTAAAAAATTAGAAATAGAACCACCATATGATCTGTCTCTGGGTATATATCCAAAGGAAAGGAAATCAGTATGTCGAAGAGATACCTGCGCTCCCATGTTCATTGTAGCTATCACAATATTGACAATAGCTAAGATATGGAAACAACCCAGGTGTCCATCTGTGGATGACTGGATAAAGAAAATGTGAGATATACGTATATATGTGTGCACACATGCATGCACATATATACATACATACAATGGAATATTATTCAGCCTTAAAAAGAAGGAAATCCTGCCATTTATGACAATATGGATGAACCTGGAAGACATTATGCTAAGTGAAATAAGCCAGACACAGAAAGACAAAGACTATATGATCTCACTTAAATGTAGAATCCAATAGAGTTGAACTCAAGGAACAGAAAGTAGAATGGTGGTTGCCAGAGGCTAGAGGGTGGAGGAAATGGATAGGTGTTGGTCAAAGGGAACAAACTTCCAGTTATAAGATGAAAAAGTTCTAGAGATCTAATGTTCTGCTTGGATGATGATGGATATGTTAACTAATTTGACTGTACTAATCATTACATGGTGCATACATGCATCATATCATTACATTGTACACCTTGAATATATTTACTCTTCATTTGAAAAATAGTTTACAACATGACTGCAGGTTATTTGACACCCCTCCCATTTAGAGGTGGGGGTCTATGTCTCCTCCCCTTGAATCTGGTGACTACATGGGCCAACTGAGTACCGCAGAAATAACACTACTCGACTCCTGCATGAGTCTAGGTCATGAAACAGCATGCAACTTCTGCCTGTGTTTCTTGGAATGCTTGCTCTCAGAACCTAGCTATGATGACTAACTCACAGGGAGAGGCCACATGTGCAGACACTCTGGTCAACAGTCCCATGAGTCCAGTCTTTGTTCATCCCAGCCCAGGCAATAGAAGAAGCCATTTTGGAAGTGCATTCTCCAGGCTGGCTGGTCCAGCTCCTAGGTTTTTTGAGTCTGCTCAGTTGAGGCCCCAGTTGCTGCTAGAGACAAGCCACTCAGATGTACTCTGAATTCCTGCCCACAGAATCTGGAAGCTTAATAAAATGACTTTTTTATGTCACTGAATCTTGGAGTAGCTTGTTACACAGCAAAAGTAACTGGAACATCCAACGAGCTGTGGTTTACAGCAATAGAAGCATATGTGTGTATGCATTTAATGTGGCCAGAGATCCAGAGGTGGGCTATTGTTGGCGCTAGTTCACTGCTGGATAGTGCCATCTGGGGTCCAGGTTCTTTTCAAATGTCCACATTGCCATCTTTAGTCTGTGGGCTTTTGTTCTCATGCTGGTTGCCTCACAGCTTTGGCATAACTGCTGTAGCTCCAGGCATTGCATCTACATTCAAGTCAGGAAGAAGAAAAGACAAGCAGAGCCAGCCTCATCTGCATGGTTTTATTAGGAAAGTAAAAGCCTTCCCAGAAACCCTCAGATACTCACTTACATTTGATCGGCCATAATTGTGTCACATGGCTGCCCCTAATGGGAAGGGAGGCCAAGAAAATGAATATTTACCTGGGTACATTGCTGTCCTAAACACAGCAAGCACACAGGGGAACATGAATACCATGTGGGGAATTCCAGTGTCTGCCACATTCCTCAATTGTTTTGCACGTGTTTTCTGGTTGGTTCAACTACATGGCCAATCTTTGACAGAGGCAACACCTGTTACTTCTCTGGAATACTCCTTAGCATCCAATACAGCACTGAGAATGTCATTTCTGTTTGTTGTATTCACTTCTTGAAGAAAGAGGAGAAGAAAAAGGAGGACATTTTCCAGAGCAGAGATCTTCACATTTTTTTCCTTGCATATCCCTTGAATGAATTTTGAAAGACAATGTATCTCCTTGTACATTTTTAACTGGATGTCTATAGTTTTTCATTACAATTTTACATAGTTGCAAAGGATATAATTTTTGGCATATATGACATCTAAAAATGAACCTATTACATTGCTCTTTTTAGAATTCCCAATTGGCCGGGTGCAATGGCTCATGCCTGTAATCCCAGTGCTTTGAGAGGCCGAGGTGGGAGGATCCATTGAACTCAGGTGTTCGAGACCAGCCTGGCAACATAGTGAGACCCTGTCTCTACAAAAAGAAAGAAAATTAGTTGGGCATGGCGGCAAACGCCTGTAGTCCCAGCTACTCGGGAGACTGAGGCAGGAGGATTGCTTGAGCCCAGGAGTTCGAGGCTGCCATGAGCTATGATAGTGCCATGGCACTCCAGCCCAGGTGACAGCAAGACCCTATCTCAAAGAAAAAAAAAAAAGTTCCAGTGAAGACTAAATATCATAGTGATTTGATACTCCTACTTTTATTTAAAAATATATAAACAAGCTTTTCTTTAGTAGTCAGAAATTTTTCCATCATTCCTTTTTTCTCCTTGAGCTTGTATTTTCATTCCATTTTCCCAACAGAATTTTATCCTAATGTAATTTATTTTATGCTTGAAAGTGTTTTATTGATTTCTGTATCATGCTTCTCTGCAACAAAAATGTGCATATAAATTGAAATAACATTTTAAAACATTTCATGTGACTAAAAGGCTCTGAGTGTTGAAAAATTTCTTCTGGATTGAATTATCATGAAAATTATTACTACTATACAATTGAGAAAAACCAATGTAACTGTGTTATATATTTTGATATATAATTAAACACAAAAGGTGAAATTACATTGGAAATGTATCTGCTATGAGATGAGTAGTATTTTAAAAAATTATTTCATGTATCTGTGGGTGCATAGTACTTATGCTAGAATGAGACAAGGTTTGGCATCAATTACAATCCTATTTTTTGTTTATTAAGACACAAGTGCTGAAAATGTTGCTTGCATAAGTAGATGGAAATGTTGGGAATGTTCATACATTCGAATTATTTGAGCTACTTCCAAGTCATATATTAAAAAAATCACATAGTCATCTATCATCAAAAATTATTTTTAATGATCTATCAGCTTATAGCTCAATTAGGTCTTCCTTCGAAACCACAGAACTGGAAACCACTTGACTTGCAAAAGGATTTGTTATCCAGTCATTCTAGTTGTTCACCTGCAAATGGATTTGTTATTAGAGACATCCACAACCTCAGTATTTCTATTTATCCCCCTGGTGGAGCCCTGGGAATTTATATTCCAGGATGTATCGTATTAAGGTTCAGATGGCTGAGAACTGAGCCTTTCTGGTGTGAAGTGGCAGAAGGGCTGTGTGGGAAGAGAAGGTGGGGAAGGAGCATTTGCCTGATTCCCTCGCTGCAGGCAGATCAATTTTAGGAGCGTTTGTAGGAAAACCGAGGATCTGGAAATTGAACCTCACAAATCTATCCGTGCCCCCAAACCAAGTCTGCTTGTACCCCCAAAGGTGTGAGTACCCCAATTACACTGCTGCTCCAAAGGCTGTTAAACTCGTGGAGATGTTAACACTCTTGGAGACGATGGATTTGCTTGAGTTTTCCTTCTAGTATAGTGGCTCTCACTTAGTGTGCTGTTATGTGCTAAGTGCCCTGCAGGTACCAGCTCACTGAGTGCTAAGAACAGCCTTGAGAGGGAGGAGTCATTATCCTCACTTTGCAGATGAGGATTGCAGGTGTTAAGGGAAGTGGCAGGCAGCAAGTACCAAAGCTGTGGGATTGCAGAGCCAGAGCGCTTTAGTCACGTGTTAAATTGTGCCTTGGCTCTAGGCGCAGTGAGCTCAACTCTTCATACCAGGTGTTGCCTGGACTGCTATTGCTGCCATTTTTCTTTGTCTCCTTCGTGGCAAGTTTCTCAAAAGCAGTGGTTCTCAAACTTTGGCATGACTCAGAATCATCTGGAGGCTTTGTTAATATGCGGACGGCTGAGTGGCACCTCCAGAGTTTCTGATTCCATAGTAGATCTGGGGTGAGGCTGAGAATCTACATTTCTGACAAGTTCCTAGGTCTGGGAACCAGGCTTTGAGAACCACTTCTCTACAGCGTGTTCAGCCTCGTAGGAGAGATTCCCATTTCTAATGCATTTAGGGACTGATGTTTTTTCTTTTAAATTTCTTTTAGGGCTAAGCTTTTTACCTGCCTGGACGTGAGTATGCATAAATATGCACATTAAATGGATATTTCAACATCTGAAACAACTTTGGAAAAAATTTACGCTGCAAGAATTTTTCCTGGAGATTTTTGGAGTGATTTTATGCATGGGCATGCCCACATAAGGGCAAATTGTGTTTATATATTTTATTTCTTTATTTATACTTTATGCATGGAGGTCCTCTGTGTCTTTTCCAAGTTGTTCCCTCTGTCTGGATGGAATGTCTTTACCCCCATTCTTTGCCCATTGATTCAATCTTCAAGACTCTTTTCAAGGTAGTATCTTCTTTCTAAAGTTTCCTGCCTGAGTTAGATCCCTTTGTAGAACTCCTCTACCCTGCATAGCATTTTACAGGCATGATCTGCTTATACATTATCTCTCACACTGGATAAATGCAATGCTAGTAAGTGTTTAATGAATAATAACAACTAGCTGACATTTAATGAGTGCTTACTATGTGGTAGGCATTTGCTAAACACCTTACATATACTATTTCATAAAGTCCTTATGGGTTAGATACTGTTGTGATCCCTACTTCACAGTTGAGGAAATTGAGGCATGGAGAGGTAAGTTAGCCAAGGGCTCATAGCTATTCAGGAGCATTTCTTTGATATAGCCCCTGGGGCCCAGGACTGACCCTCAGGCTTATAGCTCCTAAATACTGATCTATCAGCCCGTGAAGCTCATTGATATTGAGGCACATAATTTATATCAGGAGAACGCTAGTCCCCCAGTTTGTGTTGTGAGAAGTGCCAAGGGGAATGGAGGCCCTGGGCAGTGCATTCTCTGTCTATGGCAGGTTTCTTAGGGAGCCAAAGTGTGGCCTCCATTTGGCTGGCCAGCACAAGTTCACACCAGGGAGTTAGTAACATAGATCTTGGGTTAACACAATCTGCTGCTGCAGCCAGGATGTTTCTGGGAGCAATAGGGCAAGTCCTTGGGCACTACAGCTTCGCGGACAAGAGCAGGGCCCATGCGGCTAGACTGGATAGGTTCACGTTCCAGCTCTGCACTTACTAGCTGCGTGACCTGCGAGTTACTCACTTGCCGTCTGCTGTCTAGTACCTGTTTCCTCATCTGAACAAAGATGTTGGTAATAATGGAACCTATCTCACAGGCTTGTTGTGAGGGCTGAATTCATTAGCATAAATTAAGAACTCAGGAAAGTGTCAACTACATGACAAGAACTGTGCAAACATTACTTGCTGTCGTGACTATAGCATTGCATCCCCAGTGGCCAGCACAGGCCTCGCACCTAGTAGGTGCTCAATGCATATTTTTGAATGAATGAATGATCACTTTGACTAGAACTTTGTAAGACTTTACCAAAATTTACTTGAGAGCATGGGGCTTTAGATCTTTATTTTGACAATGACTTACAGTAAATAAATACATTCTAAATTAAGACCCAGTACACACACACACACACACACACACTTCATGAAAGAATACTTACCATTACTACATGTGATGCATTTTTTTATTTTTTATTCTATGCTGCTTTATTTTTTTAAAAATTGTGGTAACCCACTAGTTGATTTTTACCACTTATTAAGGAGTCAGGGCTAGCATTTTGATAAACAGCTGCCTTAAGAGACTTTTTCCCTTTGGTGGACACTTTCCGTCTATAGCTATGTTAATATTTCCAGGCAGGCTTTGCATATTTTTGCTTGGACTTTAAAAGATAGACTGTTCCTCTCGTTTTCACATTCTTGAGCTCTGTGTCCAGGTCAGCAGAGACTGTTTCTCATTCCTCCTGTGCTGTGGTTGGATGCATCTCATGGCTTGGGCTGGCCTTGAGGTCTGCACTTCTTTCCAGGGCCCCATGAATGTGACTCTTCCATCAAGTTCCAATTTTCCAGGGCTGGTTAGACAAAAGCTGTGGCCTGAAAATAACTGCATCAAAGGTCTTGTGCCTCTTTGGCAAAGTTTGTACTTGTCTAAGGAAACGTCATCTTCTCTTTAAGGTCTCTTGGTCTTCATTTTAACACTTTTGCCTAAGCATGACCGGCATCTGATGTGGAGATGATCTTGGTCTTTCCTTGTCCCTTGGGCCACCCAGATGTAATTCACCACCACTCCTCCTGCCATGGGCCGCTAGCTCGTGGACCTCAGTTCTGTGCAAGGGAAGCCTTTGGCTGCATGTAACCTGGATTTCTGAGTTTTCTGCAACTGGCAAGGGCGATTAGGGAAATAATGTGTTCTGCTGATGGAAAATTGTGATGGAGTGAATGGGCTTCAGTTGCTGAGGGAGAAGCTGGGTGGAGCATGGCCTGATGTGGGTTAAGAACTGCATAGACTCTTGACAGAGGATTCCTCTAAAAACAGACTGGCTCAAGTTCCATCAGCCACCCAGGAATGTGTTGCCCTTTCTCTGGTGCATTTTAAGGACAGAATCCCTTGGAAATTTTCTGTAGCCGCCGGCTTGGTTCTTTGCAAAGCTTGCATGTAAATGACACGTGTGATACCAGTTCAAGTCAAAGGAGGGGGCGGAAAAAGCTTGCAGGGCCAGGGGAAGTCTCCATTGTCTCAGGCAACTCTGAGACAATAATAGTACTCATAACTTCTGCTACTATTTATTGAACAGCTCTAAGCTTTGACATCTGTGGATTCTGTGTCCTGATTCAAACTGGTGCCTGTGTCTCTGCTTTATGCTCCTGGTCTCCCATGGCCTCTATCATCTTTGTTGTTTAAGCACGTTCAACTCTATTCCATTGTTCCTTTGAAGTGCTAAAGCCAGTCTTTTAAACCACATCAACAGCATCACGGTTTGACGTTCGTGTCAAAGTATCAGCAGTGCCATGACGTAGGGCTCTTGTTTTTCTCTGTTTTTCTTGTTTTTCTCTGCCTTAGGAAGGTGAATGCTTCCATCTGTCTTCCCATACTCCATTTATTCCTCCATCTCTTTTAAAACATGTTGGAGTGTCAGTGTATTCCCCACAAGGCTCAGTAATGCAGACTCCTACGATTTGCCAATTTTGCACGTGTTCTCATTTCCCAAGTATTCCCTAGTCTATTTGTTGTCGATAGTTATTTTTGCAAAGTCTTCATTACTTCCTAATTGTTTAAAATGTGTTTCCTGGCTCCCTCCCTCTCTCTTTTCCTGTACTTTCCCAATTACAGCAGTGGGATTTTTTGATTTCATGGAACAAAAGTTAAAAAAAAAAAAAAAAGACAGGCAGAGGAACTCACATAGCATTGCTTTCTTTTAATTTTTTCCAAATACAGACAACTACCATTCACTTTTACCATCACTTCATAAAAGAAGTTACTCAATGAGGTCCTAGAAAAATGTCAGTTGCTCTTGCAGAGATGACGTATTCTCACAGAAGCTTTTTGGTTCTTCTGGTGTGTTCCAGCTCTGCCTCCTCTGATTCCAGTTCACTGTAGTCTCTTGGGCACCTACTGTGTACTCAACATTGGAATGGACAGAAAAGAAGGGTTGGACTCTCACCTTTACCCTCAGGAATCCCACAGAGGGCAGCGGTGTAGGACTGTAAATTTTGGGTGTACCTTCCCACAAGACTGTGAACTTACATGTAAAGATCATATCCTGTCTGTGCCTATGTGTTGCGCTACACCAGCCCGTGTCTAATACATCACACATGCTCTATCAATGTTTGCTCACTCAGAATGAATTATAGTACAGTGCATGATAAAAGACTTATAGATGTTTAGCTTAAGTCAGTCACGTGCCAACAGTGTACAATACTGGACTGTGAGTGGTAGGATAGAGGGGGAAGGGAAGGGGGTCACTGCTGACTTAAGTTGGCAGGAACACTTCATGGGAGGAGGTGGTGAGATTTGAGATGGGCCCTCAGGAATGAGTAGGATTTGGCATAAACTGGCAGTAACTAGTGAGGTCCTGTTGGAAAGCAGCTTGAGGCTTAGGTGACAATATGCAGGAAAGGCTATGTTTTTTTTTTTTTGCAAGCTCATCTTTCTTATTTGGAGTTTATGGTAGCATGGGATGATGACAGACACCAATGAGCCATTTAGGGCGATGGTTTGAAACTGGGAGGGGAAATTTGGCGATGTCTAGAGACAGTTTTGGTTGTTAGAAGGGTGCCTCTGGTATGTAATAGTAGCATGTGGAAGAGGCCAGGGATGCTGCTAAACATTTTACAATGCACAGGACAGCCCCTGCCCCACCTCCAATGAAGAATTGGCTGGCCTAAAACATCAACAGGGCCATAGCTTAGAAACCCTGATTTGGGGACATTGATAACAAAGAGGAAATAACTGTGGTGTTATCGGTAACATTCATGATTGCAAGTAATGCCTGGAAGCCACGGCTGCAATTATAGGGTAACGCTGGCCCCTGTCCTTCTCCCCAAGGAACTTTCCCAACCATCTTCCTATTATACTTCTTCTTTTGGAATTGTGTTGCCATGTATCTCTCTCCTCCCTTATCGCCTCCTCTTTTGCTCAATTTCTCCGGTGCTCTGATTCACTGGCCTCCTGCAAGTCAAGACCTCAGGGCTACACAGGGAACTCTGAGAGCTTGTTTGAAAAGAATAGAATTTGGAGTTGAGCCCAGTGTTCTTGGCCCCAGGTATATCTTTACCTTTATGTCATCTAGGCTAGATGGTTAAGGCTCATGGCTTATGTGTTAATACTTATTCAGGGAGAAATTTTTGGCTTTGTCACAGTTCTGACTTGTTGAGTCCAAGTTACGGTTATTTTTGCAGAAGCCTGAGAGCTGTATTTGTTTACTTTAGGGGTGACAGCAGGGTGTAGAGGTGAGTTTTCCAAAATATAGTCCCTGTGACATTAGTTCCCTATGTTATTAGGTATTCCCTGATATAAAGAGCTCAGAAAAAATACTTCAGTGGTCAATTATGTCTAGGATGCTACTGGGTTAAACAGATATTTTATTGCAAGACTTCTTAGAGCCATATGGACACTTTGAATTTCCTAGAGGAAGAAGTAGTATACTATATTCTCAAACTTAATTGACCATGGGACACATTTTGAAGAACACGTATCAACAACTTAGTTTGGGAAACATTACAGTGGAAAAGCATGGATTTTGGAGCTATGTCACCCTGACTTGAAATTTCTACCTTTCACCATTAAGTAACTTCTTTGTGCAAGGTACTTCAGTTTTTGAAGCCTCAGTTTCCTCATCCGGAAAACATCATCATAGGCAAATAATACTTCATTCACAAAGTATTGGGTGTTTCCTCCTAACCTCACACTTCTGTTGTTTCAGTCACACGGTTGTACAATTTGTTGTTGACATGAAAGTCTTTCTTACCGGGCTGAATTCCCTAAGAGCCTGGATGGTATCTTATGATCTTTGTATTCCCAGTTCTTTCCCCAGTTCCTGGCACATAATGGCACTCAATAAAAGTAAACAGATGACTCAAATGGGTAATGTATGTAACACGCCTTATACAGTCTCGGTGAATGTTAGTTCTCACCTGGCTCCTTCCCCTATCCCTCCTCATTGGGTAAAAACTTATTGGAAGAGGCAGGAAGGAGGTGGACATGAGGTGATAGTGACTTTGACCTTGACGAGTTGGTTGGCTAAAGGCTGGTTGCAAACCCATGCTTGAGGCATGGGATAGTTAGCCAGTGTGTATCTGAGGCTCGCTTAAGGAAAGTATACACAGAGTTGCTACATTGGTTAGTTCTCATCTGGAGTATTCAATTTGGGGCATCAATTGTTAGGGGGGAGAAGACATTGGTTTCTTTAACACCCCAAACCTGGCTTCTCCCTGAAAAGACAAGGGGAGGGTGATGGAGACAGTCACAAGCTGATCATGGGCCACCTGGGAGGGTCCTGGAGCATGTATGTCCCACATGATGAAGAATGGGTAAGGAAATGGTGATGCTTACACTAGAGAGCAAATTGGGGCACATGTTAACTTTCTTCTTACGAGCAGCATGTTCTAAGAGAAAGGGCTTTGGACCAGTGTGAGCAATCCTGGGTTTCAGTGTCTGTGTGGCTGTGAGTGAGTTTCCTGCCCCCTGGGCCCAAGTTTCCTGTTTCTAAAATAAAGGTTTGGGACTGGATGATATTTGCAGGTCTCTTTTGGTTTGATGAGGCATAACTTTGAAACGTTGGAGGGCTGTGCTGGAGAAGGGTCTAGACTCCAGACTTTTTCTTTGGGTTTTGAAGGGCAGGACTCAGACCAAGGGTGGGAAGAGAAGGGGCCAGTGGCTGCTCAGTGTGAAAAAGCCATTTCCGGGACAGGGAGAATGTGAACAAATCCTATCCCCACAGGTGCTACCAGAGCTGCTTGCCTGGACTGTTCTTGAGATGACCCTTAAGATTCTTTTTTTTTTTTTTTTTTTTTTTTTGAGACAGAGTCTCACTCTCTTGCCTGGGGCGAGTGCCGTGGTGTCAGCCTAGCTCACAGCAACCTCAAACTCCTGGGCTCGAGCAATCCTACTGTTTCAGCCTCCCGAGTAGCTGGGACTACAGGCATGCGCCACCATGCCCGGCTAATTTTTTCTATATATTTTTAGCTGTCCAATTAATTTCTTTCTATTTTTGGTAGAGACGGGGTCTCGCTCTTGCTCAGGCTGGTCTTGAACTCCTGAGCTCAGGACAATCCGCCTGCCTCGGCCTCCCAGAGTGCTAGGATTACAGGCGTGAGCCACCGCGCCCGGCCGACCCTTAAGATTCTCGCGTTCGATTTTTAAATAACAAATGTTTTATTTTAGAATAATATTAGATTTGCAGAAAAATTGCGACGGCAATACAGAGTGTTCCCATATACTCTGTGGTGTGGTCTGAATGTTCGTGACCGCTGCAAAGGCATATGTTGAAATCCTACCCCCACAATGTGACAGTATTAGGAGGTGGGGCCCTTTGGGAGGTGATTATATCCTGCGGGTGGAGCCCTTATGATTGGGATTAGTGCCGTTATGAAATAGGCTCATGGGAGCTCATTGCCCCCTTCCACTATGTGAGGGCACAGCAAGAAGGCGCCATCGATGAACCAGGAAACCTGTTGCTGAATCTGCCAGAACCTTGATCTTGGGCTTCTCAGCTTCCAGAACTAGGAAGTAAATTTTTGTCATTGGTAAGCTACGCAGCCTATGCTATTTTGTTATAGCAGCCTGAATGGACTAAGACATATGTACAATTTCTGCTAGTATTAACTTTTTACCTTAGTATGGTGCATTCGTTACAATCGATGAGCCAACACTGGCATGCTATGAAGTTCATACTTCATTCAGATTTCCTTACTCCTTATCATTTTCCTTTTTCTGTTCCAGGACCCACCCAGGATATCACACTACATTTAGGTTCTCCTTGGCTGTGACAATTTCTCAGACTTTCCTTGTTTTCGATGACCTTGACAGTTTTGAAGAATACTGGTCAGGCGTTGTATAGACTGCCCCTCAGTTGGAGTTTGTCTGATGTGTTTCACATGCTTAGATTGGAGTTGTGGGTTTTGGGGAAGAAGGCCACACAGGCGAAATGCCCTTCTGCTCACATCATATCAAGGGCACATACTGTCAACAGGACTTAGCAAGGTTGATGTTGACCTCAGCCGCCTGGCGAGGGGGTGCTTGCCAGGTGTCTCCACTGTACCGTTATTCTCCCTTCCCGCCTTCCGTCTTTCTATGCTGTGCTTTTTGGAGGGAAGTCGCTGTGTGCATGCAGCCCGCACTTGAGTGGGAAGCTATGCTCCACTTCCTTGAGAGTTCTCAGTTTTAAATGAAAAAAAATTTATTTTGACTTCTGCTTGCCTCACAAGTCTCACGCAGAGCCCCGGGCACAGTGAGCGAGCCTGCTCTCATTTCTTTGTCAACATCAGACAGCTAATCAAAGCAGGGGGATTTACTTAAGCTAACAAATGATTATCTTTCCCTATAGAGGGGTTACCAGAGTGCTGAATTTGCTAATTTTTCTTTGCTTCTCCCAAACAGGGATTTTGAGAGAGATGAGACAAACTTGTCTTAAATGAGAACTGTGACTGAGGAACCTGCCAGCCTGGGGGTGTGGGTAGCCACTCACCCAAAACGGGGCAGGGGTGGGAGCCTGAAAGGAAGCAACGTGGTTAAGAGGGAATTAACTGGGGGCTTTGCTCTCTTCAATTCTAATTGAAATTTCTCAGCCTGTGCTATCCATCAGCCTTTCTTCTGGGTTACTGCTTGTACCCTGCTAATAGGGGTTGAGAAGAAATGTTTATCCTGGAACAGTGGCTGGAAGGAAGGGCTGCTTGGAGTCTCTCTGGCTTTTTGTTCCCAACTTGCCATTATCTTCCAAATCAAGACTTTGCCAGTCTTGTTTTTCTCTGCTGCTCACATCTAGAGTTGAGCACTGAAAGAGGGGGCTTTGTGTTCAAGTTAGCTACCAACTCGTTATGTGATCTTTGAGCTCCTGTCTCCTCATCTACACAATGGTGTGTTAGTTTGGACCAAAAAGACTAAACAGGCACTAGTGATGCTCAGTCCCCTTTCACACCTTTGCCAGATGTTGCTAATTGATCACGCCACTCTCACCTGCTGAGGACAGATGTGGCCTCAGAATCCTTCTTAACACAGTGCTCAGTTGGAGTGGGCAAGCAAGTAAATGATTTACCATCCCTAGGCTAGATACTCTTTTAAGGCCTTTTCAATGCTACAATTCTCAGATTTTAAGATTCAGGTTCTCACGATTCATTCCATTATTCAATCAACAAATATTTACAAGTGTCATGCATGGTGCTAGATGCTGAGTGTAGACTGGTGAAAAACACAGACACGGTCTCTCCCTTTATGGAGCTTGCAGATCATAAGTGCTTTGATAAATGTCATCTGTTGTATCCTAGTAACTCTTAGTACAGTGTGGGGTGATCAAAACCACCTGACGATAGGAGGGAAAGGAAGCAGATTTTGTTAAGCATCTTAGGCAAGCTTCAAATATGTTATCCCATTTCATCCTCACAACCGCCTTATAAATTATGGAATATTCACAATTTACAAATGAGAAAAGCAAGGTGTTCAGAATTGAGTTGCCCAGTGTACAAGAGTGATAGGTGGTAAAGCTGAGACTGGACCTTCCGTTAGTCTGATGCCAAAGGCAATGATATTTATACCCCACCTCACTCACGATGCCCAACCTTTCTGTTCTCCAATAAAGAGTGAGTATCCTCAATAAACAGGGAGGGGAAGATCAGATTCCATGCTAGGGAGAAGGGGGAAGGCTGGGACAGTGCAGTTGCTGACCTGTAGCCACCAGAGCCTCTGGCTAAGCATGAGGCTGCTCTCTGGGACTGATGCAGCCAGTCAGCCCGATTGAGCAGGGTAATGGCTAGAATGACGATATAAATGAGACCAGTCCAGAGCATGTGCCTCCTCCTGCACCGTTGGATCATTTATCATATCACATCTGCCTGATTTCTTCTTAGGCCTACCCTGGACCTGCAATGCAACCCATCCTCTCCCAGTTTTTACCAGCTGCTTAAAGCTTTAAGATCTCTCCCCAAGCTTTTTATGTTGCCTGGAGAGGAGCGTGCTATGGTTTCAAAGTTTATGTCCTTCCAAAATATTAATACATGTTGAAATGTAACCCCCGAGGTGATGGTATTAAGAGGTGGGGCCCTCAGGAGATGATTAGGCCAATGAGGGCTCCATCCTCATGGATGGGATCAGTGCTCTTATAAAGGGGTTGGAGGGAGTACCTTAGTGCCTTTCTGCCCTTCCTTCTCTTCTACCTTGTGAAGACAGCGTTTATTCCTTTTCGCTCTTACTATGTGAGGACACAGCAAAAAGGCTCCATCTTAGACCTCACCAGACAATAAATCTGCTGACACCTTGATCTTGGATTTCCCAGCCTCCAGAACTATGAAAAAATAATTTTCTGTTGCTTATAAATCACTCAGTGTCATGTATTTTGTTATAGCAGCAAAAATGGACTGAGCTAGAAATTGGTACCAAAAAGTGGGGTGTTGCTATAACAAATACTTACAACTGTGGCTTTGGAACTGGCTAAGGGGTAAAGAATGGACCATAACGGGCTAATCCGGGAGGGCTCAGAGTAAAAGAAGAGCTGTAGAGAAAGGCTCAATCTTCTTTGAGATTACTTAAGTGGGTGTGATTGGAACATTAGTAGAAATACGATCGGTAAAGGCAATTCTGGCGAGGTCTTAGATGGAAATAAGGAGCAAGGTATTGGAATCTGGAGGAAAGGCCTTCCTTGTTATAAAGTGATAAAGAACTTGGCTGAATTGTGTCTGTGTCCTAGTGTTTTGTGGAAGGCAGAACTTAAGAGTGGTGAACTAGGATATTTGATGGAAGAAATCTCTAAGCAAAGCATTGAGGGTGCCGCGTGACTTCTCTTGACTGCCTGTAGTGAAACACGAGAAGACAGAAATGTAATAAAGACGGAATTTATAATCCAAAGGGAAGCAGAACTTGAAGACTTGAAAAATTCTCAGCCTAGCCACGTAAAGAATAAAAAAGCATGTTCAGGAGAAAACACCAAGTGTGTTGCCAAGTGTGGAACACTTGGTAAAGAGATTAGTGTGGATAGAAGGAAGCCAGATGCTATTCATGGGAGCAAAGACAGAATGGCCCTGAAGACATTTCAGAGATCTTCATGGCTGCCCCACCCACCATAGGCCCAGGGTACCAGGACCTTGAGGACAAAATGGTCTCAGAGAAGGAACCCAGGGCACTGGTGGGACCTTGGGGCTCACCGCCCAGCAGTGAGTAGTTTCTCAAGTATTTTCTACTCCAAGTAGTTTCTACTCCAAGCACTCAGGTGCAGTGTGCCTTGGTCACCCTGCTGTGGCTCAGGTGGGCCCAAGTTTGGCTCACGCTGCTCCTCTAGAAGGCACAAGCAGTAAACCTTGGCTGTGTCTGCATGGTGCCACTTCTGCAGTCATGCAGAGTGCCAGAGTTGTGAAGGCATGGCTACCTCCATGTAGATTTTAAAGGATGCCTTGGAGAAGCTCAGGGTCCACACAGAGAATGGCCATGGGGGCAGGGCTCTGGCAGAGAACACTCACTGGGGAAATGCCTATGGAGCCATGGGAGAGGGACCACCTCAGACAGCCCCCACTGGGGCAATGCTTAGTGGAGCCGTGGGGGCAGGGCCACTCCCAAGACCCCAGACCTGCAGAGCCGCCAGTGTGCACCATTAGCCAGAGAGAGCCACAGGCACTCAACTCCGACCCCTGAGAGCAGCTGCATGGGCTGTGCCCAGTGAAGCCATGGGGGTGGGGCTGCCCAAGGCCTCGGGGGCCAAACCCCCACTCCAGAGTGTCCAGAAGGCAGGACATAGAGTCAAAGATTATTTTTAGCCTCAAGATTTAATGTTGTTTGCCTCACTGGGTTTTGAACTTACTTGGAACCTGTTAGCCCTTTCTTCTCTCTCTCTTTTGAAATGAGAATGTCTGTCTTGTGCCTGTCCCACCTTTGTATTTTGTAAGCACATAACTTGTTTTATTCCACAGGTCTACAGCTGAAGAGCAGTTTGCCTCAGGATGAATCATGCCTTGAGTCTCACCCATATTTGACTTAGATGAGACTCTGGACTTTAGATTTTGGAGTTGGTGCTAGAACGAGTTAAGACTTTTGGTGCTATTGGGATGCAATGAGTGTATTTTGCATGTAGGAAGGACATGAATTTTGGGGGCCAGGGATAGAATGCTGTGGTTTAAATGCATGTGTCCCTCCAAAATTCATATGTTGGAACTTAGACCCCAAGGTGATGGTGTTAGAATGTATGGCCTTTAGGAGGTAATTAGGTCACAAGGGATCCACCCTCATGAATGGGATTCATGCCCTTATAAAAGGGTTGGAGGGAACTAGTTAGGCCCTTTTCTGCCCTTTGTCTCTTTTGCTATGTAAGGACATCAAGATGGTGTCATCTCTGAGGAACAGGCCCTCACAATATACCAAACCTGTCGGTGCCTTGATCTTGGACTTCCTGGCCTCTAGAACTGTGAGAAGTATGTTTTCGCTATTTGTAAATTACTCAGTCTAAGGTATTTTGTTATATCAGCAGGAACAGACTAAGGCAGTGTGTCTAGGAAAGAGGAGGAGAAAGGCAAATAGTAGGCACAGTAGGGTTGAACTTGTCCTCTGGATATAGTTCCACTCCAAGCCTAGACCCCACTCAGGGCCTAAACGCACAGCCTGGGCCTGCTCTATTCTTACTTATAGCACAAAGTTTTCCATGAGAACTTTGCAATTAAGCTCCTGAATGCCCAGAGCTCCATTCACAGAGGCTGATATTCAGTGTTTAGAGGCTCAGAAAGTCCTCCTTGAGTGAGTATGTTCAAACTGGGTGAAACAAACGACTTTCCTGGAAAAGTACTATAGAAGAAAATCCCCGAGGCTTCATCTGAGTATTTCCAGAGACCACAAAGGCCTCCTTTTCTTACAGAGAAGCTCCCCTTTTTTCTTTTCCAAATGTTTTAGCATACTATGGGAATCTCTCCTCCCTAATGAGCGAACTGAGCATCCCAAATGTTTGCAGTTATTCTTGTTTCAGTTTTCCTGAGAGTAAAGCCTGGGTCCAGGACTTCCCCAGGTAGTTTATTCGGAAAGGGCGGTGGATGCCCCTCTATGACACACTCAGATCCTCTTGAGTAATGAAGGGCGTATTCCCAACAGCTGGGAGTGCTGTGGCTGAGAGGACTCAGCTGTTAGCCCTCTTGGGATAGTTTCACTTGCAGACAGCTGCCTACTTCAGGGTCGCACCCACTTCCTGGGTTGGCTACATCCAGCGACTGATGGAAGTCGTGATACAAATCTTTGGCCACTCTGATCCCAATTGAGGACAACTTGGAAGTGTCATCCCAGCTTCAAAACTCCTCAGAGGTCAGTGGAAGCCCCCAGTGAGACTGTATTCAGGCTCAGCTGCCCCGTCCGCCCAAGCTACTGCCTGCCCTATCCCCTCCACAGGTGTCGATTCTAAGAGACCCCGCCCCCCATAATTAAGCTCTTGTGTGCTATTCTCCATTTCAAACCCTGCTTCTCAGGTTTAGATATCCTGTGACAGTAAGTGCCAGAGATGGTCTGGGAAAGCAGATGCTAGGCTGGGATTTTGGAGCTGCCTGGATCACCGCTGCTTGGGTGCAGTGAGGACTGGGTTACTGGTGGTAGGCGGGGCACAGGTAACCTCGTTACATGTACGTGGTACAAACTTTAATGTGTGGTGACTTGGGTTGGTGTACCAGTGGAAAAGAACAGATTGGAGTTTTCTTTGTGGGAAGGTTTTAAACTTCAGTTTTTTATTGGGTAATTTAATTTAGTTTCCTTAATAAGAGTAGAATGAGAACAGTTCAACCTCTTATTTAATAGATGTAGGGCCGTTAAAGTTATCTATTTTTTCTTGAGTGAACTTTGGTACTTTGCGTCTTCAAGGAATTTTTCCATTTCAACGAAGTTCATGAATTTATTGGCATGATGTTGTTCATAATATTTCCTTACTATCTTTTTAAGGTCTGTAGGATCTGTAGTGATGTTAATGCCTTCATATGTGATAGTGGTATTTTCTTTTTTTCCTGATGAATCTCTCTGGAGTTTTATTACTTTTATTGATCTTTTCAAAGAACCAGCTTTTGCTTATGCTGGATTTTTAATATTGATTTTTAGTTCTCAGTTTCATTCATTTCTTCCCTTAACTTTATTGTTTCATTTCTTTAGATTACTTGGGGTTGAATTTGTTTCTTATTTCTTAGGATGAGAAGCTTAGATTGTTAAATAAGACCTTTCTCCTTTTATATTATAAGCATTTAATGTTGTACATTTCCCTCTAAGACCCCTTTTAGCTATAATGTGTATAATCTGGGTTTTTTGTTTTGTTTTGGTTTTTGGAGATGGGGGCTTACTGTGTTCAGCCTCTAGAGTAGCTGGGACTACAGGTGCATGCCACAATGCCTGGCTTGTTTTCATTTTTATTCATTTCAAAATATTTTCTAGTTTTCCTTGTGATTTCTTATTTGACTTGTGTGTTATTTAGAAGTACGTTTTCTAGTTCATTTCCAAATATTTGGGGATTTTCCGGATATTTTACTGTTATTGATTTCTGGTTTAATTCCATTGTGGTCAGAGAACATTTTGTATGATTTCAATCTTCTTAAACATATTGAGACTTGTTTCACGGTCCAGAATAAAGTCTGTTTGGTGAATGCACCATATATACTTACAAGGAATGTGTATTCTGCTATCGTTGAGTGGCTCATTCAATAAATATCAATTAGGTCAAGTTGGTTGATAGCATTGTTAAATTTTTCGATATTCCTACATTTTTAACCTACCACACTTTACTTTCAAGCAACATTATACCTCTTCACATATAGCATAGGAAACTTACAATAGCACTGCAGTGGGCCGAATGATAGCCCCCCAAAATATGTCCATGTCCTAATCTCCAAACCTGTGATTATTGCCTTATGTGGCAAAGAGTGAATAGTTACCTTTTGTGGGAAAAGATGTAATTAAGTTAAGGAACTTGAGGGGAGGAGCTGATCCTGGATTGTGCAGGTGGGCTCTAAATGCAATCACATACATCTTTTTAAGAGAGAGGTAGAGGAAGTTTTGGGATAGACACACAAAGAAGGTCATATGAAGATGGAAGTAGACATTGGAGTGATGCTGCTAGAAGCCAAGGAATGGCAGCACTGCCAGCTGCCACCAGAAGCCAAGGAGAGAGGGTCATGGAGTGGGGTCTGTCCCAGAGCCTAGGAGGCAGGGTGGCAGCACTGACATCTTGCTTTCAGACCTTTGGCCTCTGGAAGTGTGAAGGGATAAATTTCTGTTGTTAAGCCACCCAGAATTTTACACAGTTGGTTTCTAGATTTTGTTTTGTTCCTTTAAATAATGTTAATTTTTGTCCTGGCACCGGTAAATTACTTGGAGTTAGTTGGATGGTTTTGAGGCTGCTGGAAAGCTTTATTAGGGTAGATCCAGATCAGCCTTTAGGAATAACTTATTCTTACTCTTAAGGTAATCCTCTTCTGAGGATCCTTGCTAATGCCCCACATAGTGCTAGGATTGTCCTCTCTGCCTGGTTGGAACATGAACTATTTCTGGACCTTTGGGTATTATTGTAGCTACTCTTCCTGTGGGTCCTTCCCCAGTCTCAGGTAATTTCCTCTTACAAATGTGCAGATCATTACTTAGGAAATTACTTGAGGAGAACTTTTTGCAGTTACTCTTCTCTAGTGCTTTACGCCAGTGGTCCCCAACCTTTTTGGCACCAGGGACCCATTTTGTGGAAGACAAATTTTCCACGGACCAAGCGTTGGGGGGCATTGTGGGTGGGGTGTGTGTGTGATGCCGAGCTCAGGTGGTGATACAGGGCTTGTTTCCTGACAGGCCACAGACCGGTACTGGGATGTGGCCCAGGGATTGGGGACCACAGATCTACACCACTAATTCTAGCCATGGGATCCTGAACTTTGATTTCTGTCTCCTGAGCTCAGAGAGACAGCCAGGCTCTGTTAGAATCCTTCTTTTCCGGTCGTGGTCAGAGACTGCCTCTACACAGCAAGCTGGGGCAACAGCAGGACTCAGCTTGTGCTTTTCTCAGTGATTGCAGTTCTGTATTGCCTGTAATCTAGTCTCTGAAAACTGATGTTTATGTGTTCTGCCTGGTTTTTCAAGTTGTTTAAGGTGGGCTCTATTATTCCATCTTGTCCAGAAGGACCAGCAGAGTTTCTAAGAACTTTTAACACGCCAATGACTCTTCAAGATGGGGATGCAAAATGTGGTGTTTCTCAAACTTATTTGATAAGGGAGGAAAATCACCTCATAGGACGATGCTTTAAGGCAGTCACTTCTGGAAGAACTAGCTGCACCAGACGCAGGAAATATGCTCTTCCCAGCCCCCTTGGGGATGTCCGAGCTGCTTTGCTGGCTTCTGAACCAAAGTCGGATGCCCTCTGGGAGAGCAGACTTAGAAGGAAAGAAAGAAAGGATGTCCTCTAGCCGGAAGAGCCAAACCCCGCTCCTCAGGCCCACCCTTGCAGCATCCCCCTGCCCTTGTGTCTTCCATGGGACTGTCACCCTCCCAGGGAGGAAGAGCCTCTGGTGTGCCAGGCATGGGCAAGGCTGCAGCCATGGAGCCTCAGTCACAGCTCTGGTCACAGCTCTGTCTCTGCTCTGGCCGCCTCCTTCCTGGGCTCACCTGGCTCCTGGCCACTGGGTTTCACTTTCTGTTATACACCCCGCACTCACCTCTGTGCCTTTTCATTCTTACGACACTTTTGCTCCTGCTTCCGCTGGACGTCCTTGGTAACCACTACCCAGACCAAATAAGCCCTGACCCTTGAAACAAAACTCAGATGTCGGCACAGTCAGCCGCCCCCAAGGGAGAGGGGTGGTGGGCGCTCAAACCTAGCAGTGGGAGACTCATCCAGTCACAGGGACACCGACCAGTCTCTAGTGATGTCCGTCATGAAAGGAGACATGTGCTTCCATAGGGCAGAAACATCATCAAGTTAGTTGAAAAATCCTGGCAAGTCTTGGTCAGGTTAGTGGCTAAGCTCTAGAAATTCTGACTGCCTCGTTGTCCAAGGAATCACTTACTATTAATACTAGCACCAAGCATTTTACTTTTCCATTTATGATTCATTTCCAATCCTTTACATGGATGTACCAGAGCCCCACCCTTATGACCTTATTTAACCTGGTAGAGCTAACTCTTAAGGTGAAAAAAAAAATGAAGAAAGGTATTCGCTTTTACCTAGCTTTTCCTTGATTTGCCCTGCCAAAGGAAATGGGGAGCCCCTCTCTGATAAAGATCTTTAAAAGGAGCATCCATTCATAAGCCTTGTCCAAAACCACTGGGCCAGATATGTTTAGGAATTCAGAGTTTTTTGGATTCTAAAAAGATAATGCAGCCTGTATGCCATAAATACGTTAATACCCCCGCAGGTTCTGGGCCACAAAAGCAGATCAATATTTCATCAGTGAAATGTGTGAATATGCACATAAAATTGGATCAGTGAAGACCATAAGCAGCTCTGGGACCTCTTTCCTGTGTACCCGCGGAGGTGGGGCAAGAGTGCTCTCTGCTGTCTCTTCTTATATGGACACTAATTCCATTGTGTCAGAGCCCAGCCTTGTGACCTCATTTGACCCTAATTATTTCCTTAGGCCCCATCTCCAAAAACAGCCACACTGGGGGTTAGAGCTTCAGCATATGAATTTTGGGGGCATAGGAATTGTGTGTTTTTGTTTTGTTTTGTTTTTTGAGACGGGAGTCTTGCTCTGTCACCCTGGCTAGAGTGCGGTGGCATCATCACAGCTCACTGCAACCTCGAACTCCTGGGCGCAAGCGATCTTCCTGCCTCAGCCTCCCTAGTAGCTGGGACTATAGGTGAACACCTACATGCCTGGCTAATTTTTCTATTTTTTTGTAGAGATGGGGTCTCGCTCTTGCTCAGGCTGGTCTTGAACTCTTGACCTCAAGTGATGCTCCTGCCTTGGCCTCCCAGAGGGCTAGGATTATAGGTGTGAGCCACTGCGCCCAGCCAGGAATTGTGAATAAGAGACTGTGAAAGTCTTTACATTGTGCTCACAACCAGTCCAGCCATACTGCTCTTTCTGTTTCCCGAAGTCCATCTGACAGCTATTTTAGCTAGATAGTGTCTTTGCATGAGCTTGTCCCTGGTCCTAGAACACCCTGTCCTGGCACCCCTGACCCCCAACCCCACCTGGCTTTTCAATGGCTGGGGACATTCTTGCCTCCCCTCTCACCTCACCTTGCCTAAAGTTGGCCTCTGCCAGTCATTTCATTTTCTTTGCAGTGCTTCTCTTCTGAACTGATCTTCTTAATTCATTTACTTGTCCTTCAGCTAGAATGATTTCCAGGAGAGCTGGGATCTTATTTTCTCTACCATTGCATGCCCACAGCCTAGACCTGTGTTGGGTGCTTCATACATGATAATGGCTAATGGCCGGCAGGTCTGCTTGGGCACTCCCATGGGACAGGCACTGGTCTTGGAGCTTTCCCTGTTATCTCATTTTTTTAAAAAAGATTTACTGACTAAATTAAAAGGGGGAGCCCTTTCCCCTCTCTCCCCAGCCCCTGACAAATGTGGCCGGGTGTAGCTCTACCTCGACAGGAAACCTTCTGCAAGTTTTCTGGCTGGCAGGGGCCCTCTATCTCTGTCTACCACACATTTACTGCCAGGGACCCACGTTTCACATGGAGACATAACTCACCTGCTGTGGATCCCCTTCTTACCAATGCTTAAAATTAACTGGGTGGTTTTTTTTTTTATACCAACTTTACAGCTTTCTTTGTAAAGTTTATTATAGTAGCTTCACTGAAAAAGGAAGTTTCTAAACTGTGCTGCAATGTTGCTGCAAACCCCTCACTGGGCTTATCCTAAATATGAGCTTCTTGGCAGTAACTGTCATTCATTCGACTTGATCACCAGATATTCATTGAGCATGAAACATGTGCCAGGCAAAGTGCTGGGGACAATGTCTAGCAAGACAGGTACACCCTGGACCCCTCATGCTTACGTTTTGGAGGAGTTTCATGGTTCTTCTGCACATCTCATTGTGCTAATGCCCGACTGGGCATTTATTCATTCATTCATTCATTCACTGGTTAAGCCATTCACCAATATTTATTGAGTACTGGCCAGGTTCTAGGCACTGTGCCTGGTGTAGGGAAACAATAGTGAGTTGAAACATAACATAGAGGACAGTGTGTATGGGGCAGGGGACACAGTCAAAAATCACACCAGTGATAAGGCATATGAAGCTGCATGAGGGGATTTGATATAGTCTGCAAGTACCAGGAGGGGCTTCCCTGATCAGAAGGATGAGGAGGTGTTCACTAGGCACAGGGGGACTCATTTCCAGACAGTGGGAACAGATGTGCCTGCCCTGAGGTGGGAGGAAGTGGTGATGTTCCGGGAACCACGAGAAGGCAGCCAAGGAGCTGGCAGCCAGGGAGAATGGGTGATCTAGTAGGTGCTCATTTAACATCGGACAAACAGAAAAATATAACCATGGCTTTTATTGAAACACTTTTTCTTCCCCAGTGTAACTCAATCCTAGGCCTGCAGAGTGAGAGCGGAGACAGACATGCCAAGGGCCCTTTAAAGCTGACCTGGCGCAGGGCCCAGCACTTGGTGTCTGCGAGGGGCCTAGGGTTGGTGCTGGAGCTGACACTGAGCGCCACCGGCTTGTAGATAAATACCACCGAGTAATAGATTTTTATCCACTGCCTCCACTGAATCTCTTCCAATTGCAGTGGGGCGGCCGCTGGTACAAGTCAAACATTGATTCAGTTGCTGGTGGGAAGGGATTGGGGGTAGAGGAGAAGGGCCATCGGCAGGGAGGAGGGAGGAAGGGACAAGGGAAATTCTGGCAGGGAAAGAGAGATGGGGAGGCCCATTTAAGGGTTAAATCCTTCTGCCTGTCTCTGCCCCCTCTCTGCTGAGAGGCTGTATTTATAGATGGGATAATTGCAGAGGCTTTGAAAGCAGCTCTGAAGTGTGGGGCTGGTGGGTGGGGGTGGGGAGGCCTGGGTCCCACCTGCTCCTGGGAGGTGCCCCTCCCCCACCTCCCTTCCTCTTTAAGCCTCCTAACAAGTGCCAGCGCAGTGATGCTGACGGTGCCTGGTGCCTGCTAGCCATGTCCTCACCAGGTGCCCGGCACTGTGCTTGATAAGTATGTCACAACCGCCCTGTGAAGTGAGTACGACCACTTTCCCCAGCTCTTTCCTGATCACCCTAGCGAAAGTGGTCCCTACAACCTAAACCCCACCAGCAACTCCCTGGAACCTCATCGTGTTTTATTTCTTGCATAGCATGATCACAATCAGAAAATTATCTTGTTTGTTTATTTTTTACTTGTTTATTTAATGTCCCATTTGTCTATCTTATTTGCTAAATGCCTGGCCTAGAATAGGCATCCAACAAATATTTGTTGAATACATGAATACTTATTTAAGAGACTAGGAAACTGAGGCTCGGAGGGGTGTAGTAATTCTCACTGTCGCATGGTGAGTCAGTGGCAGAACTAAAATTAGCATCCAGGTATAATAATCTTCAGAGCTTAAGGTGTCAGCACTGGACCAGGAGTCCCAAACTCAGACACACAGAGGGTTCAGGCCACTGAGATGAATGAGTGAAGAGGGCTCTGTGTGTGCGTGTGTGTGTGTGTGTGTGTGTGTGTGTGTGTGTGTGTGTGTGGATGGAGGAGGTCTCTGCGTGTTTAGGGTTTAGGGTGGGGGTGCTGTCCCTGGTGGAGGACCGGAGCTCCCTCCCTACCCTGGCTGAAGGGGCAGATGCTGTTCCGCTGTGGCTAATTGTTGCTGGATCTTTCGATTTTTCAAGACAAGCCAGAAATCTGGATTTTTATGTGAAATTTCCTGGTTTTTAAATGCTGGCAACAAATCTACATTTCAAAAAACACCCCACACAAAGCACAGGCCAAACACAACACAGCTGCGGGCTGGATGGGGCCCACAGTTTGCAACCTCTGCCCTCGACTCATCCACTCTGGGCCGGAAAGCAACATGAATAATACTTGCCTCTTCCAGGGACACTGCACTTTGCGGATTTGAAAGCCCTTCCTTACCTAATATTTCTTTTAACATTCACAACGTTCCAGGAGAGACACAGGGGAGACATTATGCCTGTTTTAGAGATTAGCAACAGAGACCCCAGGGGCTCCAGTGAAGCCACAGGGAGTGGTAAGGAGACCTCATCCTCAGGCTTTTGTCCTCTGGCTGTTGCGTGGCCCTCCCTGGGACACCTCCCTCCATGTCTTTCATTCCTCCCACTTCACTGGGGACATATGTGGTGGATGGGGATAAAGAAATCCCACTTAGTTCCACCCACCAGTTTGGGGTGCTCCCAACAGGATTTATTGCCAGCTCCATGGAGTGCGTGTGCTCGTTCTCATTTGGAGATGAAGTTATCAAAATATTGTCACGCTGAGTAATGATATAGCTCCGTCAACACCCTTTAATTCTGATTAGGCTTTAACAGTCGTCTATCAGCCCAAGGGAAGGGGAATGTGTGGCTGGTCTGCAAGCTCCTGTATGGCATAGCACCTCTCCCATTCCAGCTTGGACAGGTGACAGATGATTGCCAAATGAGTAAATGAATGAATGAATGAATAAATGAATCCCCAATGCTCATGGGGTGAAGGGAATAGGGAAGAGGACCTCTAAACAACAATAATAATGTCATTAACCATAGCTAACATTTTTGTGCACTTGTATATTCCAGATGCTGTTTTAAGCCTTGTTTGTGCCTGTTGAGGTGATCTGTGTAGAATAGTGACGGGCACTCTAAGTGCTTAGAACGCATCATGTGATAAGACTTTATTTAATTTTCACTGCAACCCTGGGAGGGAGGCATTATCATCCCCTTTGTGCAGATAGGGGAACCAAGTCACTGGGAGGGTGAGCAACTTGTCAGGTAACCTCACTGGGAGGTGGTGGCCGCAGGACTTGAACCCCAGCTGTGTAACCCCAGAGATCACGGTGGTACCCATCAAAGAAGAGCAGAGGGGGGATTGCTAGAGGGGAGACAAGAACAGTGAGGAAGAGTCAAGGGAGAAAGGGTGCCTGTAGGAACCAGGCTGAGAAAGGCCAACCAGTGGGGGCTTCTGGGAGAAGAGGGGCAAGTGTGCCCCAAGAGCCAGGACACAGTTCAGGGTGCCCCCTCCCCTGGGGCTGGTCCCACGTGAGCATGATGGAAGCTGACAGGTTCAGGATTGAGTGGAAGGTTTCAGCTCTCTGAGTACCAGGTGGAAATTTGCCTGCAGCAAGGCCAGAGCATGATTTGTAAGCAGGGCCTGACCTCGGCTGCCAGCCAGGCCTTGTTCCCTCCAAACTTCTCCACAGAGGCTGGCTGGGCCAGGGTCCCTGCTGAGACGGGTCAAAAGGGCTTAAAAACAGGCCAGAAACAAGAGGGCTGATCAATTTTTTCTCAGTGAACTTAATGCCCTATGAAGAAAGTGTGTAATTATATGAACTTAGGTATATGGGGAGAGACCTATGGCTGTCTGTCTCTCTGTCTTTCTCACCAGTATTACCTATGGGTGGTTTGGGGACATTTGCCAGTATGTGTCTCCACAGCTTATGGTTTTGGGGGAAGAAGATGGGAGGTGCAGATGCTTTCAAACCTTTTTTTTCCTCCATGGCCCATAGTAAGAAAAACCTTTGATATTGTCACATGATACACAAATACAAAATGGTGGCAGGAACTGTCATGTTCCATAGGCCAGGCCTGGGAGCCAGAGCTGCTGGTGGGCTCAGTGGAGGCCACATCAAAGCCCAGTGGAGGTGGTGGTGTTAGGAGTTCAGTTGAAGGGAGCGGTGGTTGGGGCTCTCCCACTGAGTAAGCCAGACCAAGTGAATCTGAGGAGGTGCTTAAAATGGGATCAGAGTAGGCTAATTCTCCTCCCCTGTTTGTTAGTATGCGGTGACCAAGTTTTTCCCAAAGAGCTACAAGAACAAGACTGTTGGGGGCTTCTGGGAAAGATGTTTCCTTCCTAATAAGTGAGAACTATGGGGGAAAAAGAAGCCATTTTTGCTGATCTCTTTTTTGCAATCCAGTTTTGGATACTGTTGTGTGATAACATGATGCTTGGAATATGGCAGCTGTATTGTGACTAAGAGGGGGAAGGTAATATAGTGAGGGTGGCAGAGGATTGGTGGAGCTAGGCCCCAAGGACATGGCTTAGCTGCTATATTTACTCTGGGACCAACTACCTCTACTTCTTGTCTAGTAAGTAATAACTTTCCCTATAGTTTGAGTCACTGTTCCTTGCAGCAGAGGTGATCTTAACTGATTTAGAAGCATAAACTTCTGGGATGGATTCCTGGGCTTTAGAAAGTCCAGACTTTTTGAACTGGCTCCTAGGACCACCATGGATGATTCAAGCCCATGAGTTGTCTTGCCTCCTCTTTTGTGTGAAGGAAGCAGAAAATAAAACAGGTTCTGGTTAGTGTGGGGGGCCTCATAGTGTTGGCTCAGGATGTCTAGTCCTTGGTGTGTTTTGTTCAATTTGATTTTTTTGCTTCTTTTCCGTTTTATAAGAAAAAAATTGTTTTGAAAATGAAACAAAAACTCCCTATCAATTTAATCAAGAAATGTCCTGGTCTAATGCATTGGAAAAGCCACATGTATAGAGCTGAATCCCCAAGGCCCATGGTGGGGAGGGAATGAGGAAGAGGACCTCAAAATCAATAACACTGACTATGTACCTATATATGCTGGACGTAAAAACAAGTTTATTTCTAGACTCTCAATTTGGTAGTCTATGTGTTTATCCTTATGCCAGTGCCATGCTGTCTTGATTTCTGTAGCTTTGAAATAACTTTTGAAATTGAAAAAAGTTAAGTTCTCCAAATTTGTTATTTTTCAAGATTATTTTGGCTATTCTGGATCCCTTGAATTTCTATATAAATTTTAGGATCAGCTTGTCAATTTCTGTAAAAAAATGTGGCTGTGATTTTAATAGGGATTATACTGAATCTGTAGCTCAATTTCGGAAGTATTGCCATCTTCACTGTCTTAAGTCTTCTGATCCATGAACATGGGATGTCTTTCCATTTCTAAAGTCTTCTTTAATTGATTTCAACAACATTTTATAAATTTTAGAGTATAAGTTTTGCTCTTCTCTTTTTAAAGTTCATTTCTAAATATGTTTCTTTTTGATGCTATTGTAAACGGAATTTTCTTAATTTTATTTTTAGATTATTAATTGCAAGTATATAAAAATACAATTGATTTTTGTATATTGACCTGGTATCCTGAAATCTTGCTGAACTCATTTATTTCTCCTGGATAATTCTTAATAGAAAAAGGTTTTTTCCCCCCTCCTTTATTCTACTTGGGTTTTTTGTGACAGAAGTGGAATCTGAACCCAGGCCTCCATGGGATATTGAATAATTCTACTTGTTTTTGATCTCCAAGTTTTCTGAGCCAAACTTGGCTCTACTGAAAATTTCTTTTCTAGGGTATTGTGTGTGTGTGTTGCTTCTAGGTCTGCTGTATATCACCTTTTTGCAAGGTATCCCAAATGAGCTTTAGTTCCGATGGCCAGAGTTTTCTGCCATATTCAGTACTTTGCTAGGTACAGGCAGGAGAGCTAGGAATGAGAAATGTGCCCTCAAAGTTCTATGACCAATTCTTGAAGTCAGTGGGAGATGAGCCTTCTCCTTTGTATTTGGGTAGACTTACCTGTTGGATTCAGTTTTGTGAATATTGGGAGAAGCCCATGGCCGTCCCAAGATTTTGGCTGGACTAATAATGCTTGGACACCTGGAAAAGTAACGGGGACATAGCTGGGTCTAAAATTGTTTTTTTAGTTTTGAATAAACAGTTTCTAGTCTGTGCCCCAGCACCAGCATTATTAGGGACTATAATCCCGTTAGTGATTTTTAAAATGGGAGGCAGTTCTAGTTTAGCTTAGGCAGTGGGACTCCCCACTGTAATAGAGCCCACCTCAATAAGCTCATCTTTCCATTGAGTGAACAAATATTTATTGCTTTCTGAAAAGGTGCCAGGGACAGACTAGCCAATGAGTCTTGGTTCTCATGGAATTTAGAACTCAGAGGAGGAAACAGACATCAAATAAATAATTATAAATGGCCAAATTTGGGGCACTGATGTCTTCTGTTTCCATATGGTTTTAATGTGAGTTTTCTTGACAAAACAACACCTATCATTTTGTCAGTTCCTTTCTTCTCTCTATTTCTTCCCTTGGCTTTCTGTTACATCTTCACCTCTGGCCACTCTTTCCCTCTGTCTCTCATCTTAGTACCAGGCATCAGTTTACTCTTCTTCCTGCAACAGTGGCTTCCCATGTCCCCCTCCCTGAAGAACTCCAGGCAAATGGCCAGCACTAGGCTCTTGTGAATCTTTGTCTGTAAATCACTCTCTTGCCCCCACTTCCACCCATCAATTCTGTTCCTTATGTGGAGCACCCTTTGGTCACGATGGGCTCTGCAGACTACTTTTCTGAAGGAATATTCTTGGGAGGGATGCTGTGGAAAAGCATCTTTTTAGGCTTAATTCTTCCTGAGTGAATTGCATGTGACTGAGTTCCCCACCCTAGGAGGGAAAACATTTCTTATGTTTATTTCGATCATTCTCACATCACTGTCTTTAAGGGCACTGGGTGGGCCAGATGCAGGGCCAAGAGCTGGAGATGTCTGTAGCAATCAGTCACAATCCCTGTTCTTGTCCTTTAGGGGAGACGGGATTTACCTATCGAATGATAGGTAATGAGAGATTATAGAATCATAGAATCTCAAGGTTAGAAGGGAACTTATCATTTATTCTAATACTTTGCAAATGTCTTTGATCATGATACACAGCAAAAAATATATTTTACATCATAATCCAATATGTATGAGTATATATTCATACATACTTGTATACACACAAATATGTCTGTCTATATCTATCATCTTTAACTATAATATATCTTACAAAAGTTTTACAAAGCAATAGTTAACCTTAATATGCTTATATTTTCTATTCTATTTCATTTAAAAATGTTGACCCACACTCATAAAATTAACTATATGACTCAATATTACATTTCACGTTGACTTTTGGAAAATGCTGTTCTAATCCAACAGTCTACCTGGAGCTTGGACTGTCTCCAGTTATCAAGTAGTTGTTTAGTCCTCGCTTGAATTTCTTTGCTGATGGGGAATGCAATGTCTACCTAGGAAGTACCATCTTTGTCAGCTTTGTCTGTCAAGAAGTTTTCCTTGTAAGGATACTAAGTTGGGTCTTCCTCACAGATGAGTGAGTGATTCATTCTTGCAAGTAAAATCCCTTCAAGTATTTCAAAATGGCAGTTGCCCTGCCCACGTGGTGTCCTTCTCCTTTTCCTGGTGGAGGGCCCTGGGCTTGGCTGGGTTATTTGAGGATGAATAAGTATTAATATTTTGGTTCATGCAGCCCTGAGCTGGTTTACCAACACAGGCAGCCCAGCTGCCACCAGGTGGTTGGCCTATAAATCACTGGGCCTTATGCCCACCCCCAACTCAATAGAGCTGAAGCATCAATAGAGCTGAAGCATCAACAGCATCCTGTGTCAGTGATGAAGCATCTGACCCCTCCTCTTCTCCTTCCCTCCCTAGCTCTGAACAAGCCTCAGGAGCCCATTTAGGCTCTGATTCTTGCATGCAGCTGCTGTATCATTTGAAGAAGTCCAGAGACTCTCCTGCCTCAAAAAAGCTTCTCTGGTGCCTATATTTTACCATTAGGGATTTTGTCTTTTAAGGCTGTGGTCCCCAACCCCTGGTCTGTGGACTGGTACCGGTCCGTGGCCTGTTAGGAACTGGGCCACACAGCAGGAGGTGAGTGGGGGGAAGCAAGCAGAAGCTTCATCTGTATTTACAGCCGCTCCCCATCACTCGCATCACTGCCTGAGCTCGACCCCTCGCCCCCCACCCCAGTCTGTGGAAAAATTGTCTTCCATAAAACCAGTTTTTGTCCCTGGTGCCAAAAAGGTTGGGGACCACTGCTTTAGGGTAAACAGTGCCCTCACCATGAGTTCTATTTTAAAATGGTGGCAGCTTGGAAGAGTGGCATATTATTAAGCCCCTAAAATCTTAGCGTGAATGAACTTGTCAGATGCTTGCTTCCTGCCCTGCTACTGTGCTTCTCAAAGTGCTCATCAATTCCAAAGAAACATTGGAGGTAGCACTGTGTAGTGTCCAGCTCCTGAGCCCAGCTGCACTTCCAGAGTCACCAGGGGAGGCTTTCACTTAACTAGAAAAACGTTAATTTGATAACTGTTGACACCCCACCTTCCGTTCAAGGTAAATGCCACTCAGACAATCTCATATTTAAAAATATACAAATCTCATATATAAAAGCATATAAATCTCGTATTTAAAAATATGTTTATGTGTATTATGATAACAAAAGAAATTCCTCCTCAGCTTATCCACTTCCATCTTGAAAGGTACAGATTTTTTGGGTCTCTCCCTAAACCTACAGAGAATCTTCTGGAATGCAGACCAGGAATCCTTTTTAAAAATCTTCTTCAGGTGATTCCAAATGTGCAGGAGGTATGGGCACTTGTGTAGTCATGCACTGACGTTTCTCAGTGATAGGAACCATATTTGATTCATTTCTGCATTCCCACAGCTGCCTGTCCAGGGCTTGATGCATAGCAAGTATACAGTAGGTGCTTAGTAAGTGATGTTTAAATTAAACTGAAAGAGGCTGGGAGTTGGGCAGACCTGGATTTGAGTCAAGATCTGCTACTTTACTGTGTACCTTGGGCAGGTGACTTCCTCTTTGTCTGGGAAATGGAGATGAGAATGCGCACAATAATGGGGTTATTTCAGAGCCAGGAGGATCGTCTCATCACCTTCCATGCCTGCCGTTCCCTGGGTTGTCCAGGGAAGGAGAGGCAGTCCATTCGAGGACAGGGTCAGTCTCAGAGGTTCTGTATCAGTTACTCAGGAGGCAACTCCAATCCCCTTTTGAGCACTGGCCTCACCCTGCTAGCCTCAGGTCCGCCATGGTACCACACTGCCTTTGGGCTGCGCAGACGAAAAGCTGGGCACATTGGCAGGGCCAGATCAATCCCTTCTCTGTGTGCTTGTGGCTGGATTGATTGGATTCCTGCTTGACAGCTGCAAATAGGGGACCAGCTGAAGGGAATTTCCAGCTCGACCTGCCCTGGCTCCTGAGGACTGCGGGGAGGTGGTATTGGAGAAAGCCGAATGACCAATGGGGAGCTTGCAGAGGAAGGGAGGAGGGTCTTGGGTGGGTGGCAGCAGTGGCAGAGGGGCGCTTCCTGGGGGTGGCCCACCATCTTGATCTGGAGGGTTGGGAGCTATGTCCTCCTTCCCATGGTCTCACTGTGTCTTGATGGCACCTGCTTCCTCTGATCCTTTTCCATTCTAGTTTAAATGATCATGCTGTGAGTGTATTTTCATAACTATTTTGTTGAACGGGGAGTCTTTGGAGTGCTTAGCGGGAGGGACTGCCCAGGCATCACTTCCCACGGGTCTCACACATCCTCGCCCTGTGGCCTCCTCTGTTGGAAGGGATTGAGCTTTTCCATGCCCCCGGGCCTTGTCTCACTTCAGGGACTTGGTTTCTGGCTGAGGTCTCTGGTGGGACCCTGGGCCTCTATTCTTGGTGTGGTGAGAGGTGAAAACCTGTGGAGCTCTGCTGCTCTGCATTGGATTAATTTGGGGCTCAGCTGCTGTAGGTTTTGAGGCTCCCTGAGTTTTAGTTTCTTTATCTGTAATACAGCATTGCAATATCTACTTTACCATGGCATAGGGATTCAGTGAGAAAACCAGGGAAAGCACCTAATATGCTCCCTGCAACATAGTAGTTGCTTAATAAATGGTAGCTATTGTTGCTGTTGTAATTTAAACATTTTTTCTCCCCTAGTCTAAGACCAAGCCCCCATCCCATCCCCACACACATTTTAATGTATCTGAATCATGTTGTGTCTTAAAGTCAATATATACTTTTCAGGTATAGCGGTTTGCTCTCCCCTCAAGAGCTGTTATTAAACCAATGATGACTTTTCTAATGAATGGTCTCTCAGACCTGAGAAAATGTGGTGTCATGAGTTCTGTTCCTGATTATCAGCTGGGAATATAGTAATTCCAAGGTTGGCCAATAATCTCTGTTTAAAAAGCAGGTGTTAAAGTGTATTAGCAGCTAATTGAGCAAAACTAAGACAGCATTGAAGAGAGGGGACAGTTTGCAGAAAAGTAGGTAACTTTGCAAAGCATTTCATGGAAGGGAAAAATATTTGGGCCTTTCTCTGTTAGGTATCTCCAGAGCCAGGTCTCTCATTCCGTTCTGCTCTCCTGCTGCCTCTTATGCAGAGGAATCTCTCTCCTACGGGGTTACCTGCACTGGGAACACTATTGGAGTCTGCGGGATGAGGGCATTTGCCCATTTGTGACTTAGGGTGTCTTGGATATCTCTGTACAAATCAGTCTACAAAATGCACTCAGTTTAAAAACCCAACAATTTAGGGCCTAATTTGATGATCTGGAAGACACCAGGAAGTAGCAAACTGTGCTATATACTTCTGGCCCATCCATTCATATCCTTCCATTACTATCGTGTAAAGAATTGGGAGATGTCCTAAGTCTGTTTAGTTTTGTACATGTGTGTGCATGCATGTGTGCTGTGCAATTAGGGGACCTTACTGATGTCCCTGAGAAAATCTCCTACTGAAATCACTCTGGAGAATGAACACCTTGCTGCAGGCACCCAGCAGCCAAAGGAAGCTTCCAGCTCCACCTTCGTTTCCAGGTGCCGGGCCGGGAACGGAATCCTTCTGGGGCCCTGCCTTTCATTCCCACATACTTGTCAGCATAGGAAGTGGATGACTGCTTTTGCCAGAGTGAGGCAGTGTGAACCAAGGATAACGCTATTGCTGAAGCCGCCACCATTGCTGCGACTAGTAGCTAACATTTGTGGAATGCTTACTGTGTGGCAGGGACTATGCTAAACCTGTCACTTGTGTTTCCCTAATTTGATTCTCACAACATTCTTATTGGAGAGATTCTATTCTCAATACCATTTTGCAAATAGTAAAGATAATCAGAGAAGAGTTTCTTTAGGGTTCCCAAGTATACCTGACTCTATACTGCAGAGTTCTCTGTTCTTTGCCAAAGTCACTGCCTTCTGGTAGCCCTGGGGAAGTGTGCTGAGAATGGGGGAGGATGCGCTGGGAGGGCTCTCTGGGGTCCTGAGCTGCGTTTGCCCGAGACTTGCTTATCCGTGCAGCCCCTGCCTACAACCTCTCTTCTGGGCTGCTCATTGCACAACTTGAGGAGTATGGTTCCTGTCTTGCTCTATGGCAGGAGGTGGGAAATTTATAAAGGGGTCAGATAATATTTTTGTCTTCGTGGACCATACTGTCTCTGTCACAACTGCTTAATTCTGTTGTTGTAGCATGAAAACAGCCATAGACAATTCTTAAATGAATGGACATAGCTATGTTTCAATAAAACTTTGTTTACAAAAACAGGTGGCAGGTTGGATCTGGCCCACAGTCTGTAGATTCCCGAACTCTGGTTTGTGTCCCTTGAGGTGGTGACATTCAGAGAGAGAATTTCCTGGAGGTATGCAACAGGGAGCCCTGCTTTTTGTTGGTTCGCTGGGTGGAATGACACACTCGTGTGTGTGTGTGTGTGTGTGTGTGTGTATACCCATATGAATGAATCATGCTTTTTATTGAAACCATCCCAGTTTAATAATCCTTACAACAAAATCAAACATTTCAGCACGGCAGGACAGCTTTGCAGGTAGGCAAGGGTAGTATGACTGCAGGGCCCGCTCTCGTCTCCCTGAGTTTCAGTTGTCTTTGGGAGAGGGGTCCTCACCCTGACAACCGTGCTCACTGAAACAGTGATTCCAGGGAGGTACTATTCCCCTGCTTAAAGATGGGGCCCCACTGCAGGCAAAGCTCTTTCCTTAGTCCTTTTCAGTGCAGCAAAAAGTGTAGAAATTCGAGATATACAAGAGCGTTGAGGGGAAACAGAAGGGAAAAATGCATGTAATAAAAGACATAGGTATGTCCAGTTTACCACGTATGGATTTCTGACCCTACCGCAGCCAGCTTGTCTCCACTGGTCTCAGGCTCTCTCCCCTTCCACATGCCCTTCTCATACCTTCTAAGGAAGTCCTGCTTCAGGCCTGAGGACCTCCTCTGTCCCTAGGTAGTCAGTGGCATGTGGAGTTTGTCATCAGGAATGACTTACATGGAGGACCTCATTTTCTACATACAAAGAGAGCCCAGGGCCATGACATGCTCATTAGCTTTAAATAAATAAGAAAGCTTATACATAGTACAAGGGCAATAAAGATAGAAAGAAAATCCGGTGTAGTCCTTGCATCTAGGGACAACCAGTGCACATTTTGATGTGTCATTCCCCATGCCTTTCTCTGTAACAGGCTCGGGGCCTTTCTTGGACAATAACTACAAACCCATGCAACAGTAATGACAACGCAGCAACAGAAGGGTCATTTTGTCACAGCAGAATAAGCACTGGAAGCTGTTGACAAGAGGGTAGGAGGGGAGAGAAACTCAAGGGGTGTGCAAGGTGCAGAGCAGGTGGCTGCCGCTTCCATTGCCTTCTGGGTGTCCCGGCCTGGGTGCTCAGCTGGCAGCAGTGGCGGGGAGCAGGAGGGGTGGGCGTGCACGGCTGTCTGAGGTGTCCTTGCTCTCCCTAGCCTTGGAAGGGAGGTGGTAACTGTCCTGCAAATGGACATGGGGCGGGGGTGGGAGCTGGTGTCTCCTTCTCATTCTCTGCAGCCGTCTATCCACCCTGGTCAATGATGCTTGTCCATCACCACCGAGATCCAAGTCTGGCCATGTGCAAGGGGAACATCTGCTCCCACAGCTGCGGGGCCCTGCAGTCCTGGAGCCAGAGTGACTGCAGAAGCCAAATACAGGGCCGCTAGCTGTGTGTGTGTGTGTGTGTGTTTGTGGGTGGGGGGCAGCATGGTGCAGAGTGGAGGACAGGGTTTGGTGTCATTGGGGGCACTGCATAGTACCCCCTGGGCAGCTGGCACAGCCAACCCGTGGGACATTAGGGCTGCTGGGTCCTGGGACAGGGTCTGAACAGAAGGAGGTGGGCAGTGACTCCTTAAGTTCAGCGGGCTAGGGGTGGAGAATGGAGCATAGAATGTGCCTTTCTCCTGGTCTCCACACGGCTTGGCATTGGCAGTGTGGCAGGGTGGGTTTCTTCTGCTACTCTATTGTGAGGCCTTTCTGGATGCAGTGCCTCAGTGCCTGGGAGCCCAGCTGTTCACAGCAGGACTTGCTTCCTTCCATCTCTCTCATTAGCTCCTCCAGAGCTGCATGGATAGCACCGGGGCTAGGGACCTCTGCTCTGGAGTCAGGCAGAGTGGGCTCACATACAAGCTCCTTTGTGTACTGGCTGTGTGACCTTGAGCAAGAGATGAAACCTTTCTGCACCCGTCTGTGCCTGAAAATGGGGATAACAATGTCTGTCTTTGGAGGCATAGGAAGGATTAGTTGAGTCGATGTACATGAATCACCCGGCCAGGTCTGTAGCTGTGAGCGGGTGTTGATTGCTTGCCTTCTCTCCTGGTTTTGTTCACAGCCGTAGACTGGGTATCGAGGGCATCTGCCCTTCAGCAAAGGATCAAGGTCGGTGCTGTTAAGCTCCCCGTTTGATCTGGCCATCTGGCCATAGCCACTCGCCGTTCACCCCACAGCCAGTTTCCCAAGCCTCCCAGTGTGAGGGTGCTAATGTGTCACATGGATGACGATGGTCTGTGTCCCTGTCTCTAGGCTCTGCCTGCTTGCCTGGAACTCCACCCCTGCGAGGTCCCTCCGTCCCTGATGTCCTCTGGGAGTACCTGATACTTCTTGGTGTGGGGTCTTGAGTGATCATGTCAGAGCTGCTCAGCATCCTCCGGCTCTGCCGCTGTTGCTCTGGGTTCCCCAGAGCCAGCTGGGCTCTTTCCCTTGGCCAGGCTCCCCCACTGTT
>RJWJ010010924.1:0-46272 GCA_004363605.1 Indri indri | reverse complement strand
GAAATTGTCTTTCAGTAATTCCATTGCTGATTCTGTTCTTCATAAAATTTAACTATTTATTCTCACAGAGATAAAATTTTGGCTAACACCTGTCCCTGTAATAGCCAATGCACTTTAGAATGATACAGCAAATCCACACTGAATGTCTCATCATTCAACTTTAGCATGTTACAAAACTGATGAGGCCATGTTGCATTTGTATGAATATAGTTAACAATACTTATAACTTGTTGCAAAGTGTCACATAAAATAGTAGCTTTAGGACAGAGATTTTGCTGATGCAAGATACAAAGAAAAGAAATGAGAGCGTCTGGATCTGTTAATACTTTTTTTATCTATGCAATAAACCCTTCATATTTTCCTGTCATGGAAGGTGCACCATCTATACATACACTCACTAAATTTACGAAATTCAGTACAACTTCACGACATTTATTTTGAAAGTTATTGAAGATACCTATTCCCCATGTTCTGTTTGCAAGACTGCCCAAAGTGAATAATTCTTTGTAGCAAAGAAAATCTTCTGTTATGATCCAAACAAAGTCTAAAACCTGTGCCTAGTCAGTAGTATCAGTTGATTCATCCAAAGTGATTGAATAATACATATTTTCTTTTTGAAGTATTGCATGAAGTTGTTCTGTCAAGTTGAAGCTGCTCATCAGTTCTGGTTCTCCTTGAAAAAGGCAGTTGTGTTTACTTGGAAACATTATTGGGGTGTAAGCATCCAACAATTTCAGCAATGCATTATTTCACAATTTCTACATCATTGAATGGCTTCCCTCTTTTCCAAAGTATATAGGCTACTTTATAAGTTGCTCCAGTGACATTATTTCCAGGGCTTATTGCTGCTTGAAAGAATTGTCTTTGCTTTTGCTTTTCGTCTTTTAATTTCTGTGGTACAACCTTTCACACCTCTCCCTCTAATTTAAAATACTTGTGGTCCTGATGAGTATGATAATGCTGATGAGCACTGAATTTCTTTAATACTGATATTGCAGTACCATAAAGCAAGCAAATCATCTTATCTTTAGCAGAAAAAAGATAATATTGCAGTTCCCAATACTCGTTGAAAAATCTGTTTTTTTCCTTCAGTGTTCTCTTGTTCTTCTTTGACATGATGGGACATTAAGCAGAGAGAATTTAAAAATACTGTTGAATTGTGCAACTATTCACAAATTCCACTTCAAACAGAAACACAGTACACCACTGTCAAAGCTGATAACAGACTGGCATACCTGACCCACGTAACTCTTGCCAGCGAGCCCCGTGTGGTGGTGGAGCCAGTCAAGCGGGGGAAGTTAGAACTAAATCATGAGCGTAGCAGCCATCAATTTAGCCCTATGGCTTACTAATGTTCTAATTGTGCTGGTCAATTTGGGAGGATTATTTCATTGAAACTTATTTTATTTTTTGGTATTTTAAATATATTCATTTTAAAAATAAAATGAAAATATAAAAGATGAATAAAAAGGTATTAATAAAAATAAAAGGATTTGTTGTATAAAATTTGGATTCAGTCAAAAGGGTGCACTTAAGAATTTAGAAGGCCACATATGGCCACAGGTTCCCACCCCTGATCTAGACTGTGAAATGCTTGAGTCCATTCATTAACTAAAAAATTGCATTCTTACCAAGCATAAATAAAACCTATAATATGCTCAGAAAGAAATAAGCCTCGTTGAGATTTAATTCCATAAGGGGTGTTACTTAACTGATTTTGCAATCTGTGGACCTGGACACTAGAATTTTGGCTCTGATCATAAAATATGATCCACTCATCATATACAGCAATAATCTATATCAAAAAACATTGCAGCAAAAAATTTATAATCACCCTTATATACGTAATTTAAAAGTGCTTTGGAAATTCAGCTGAGAGGTAGGATCATATTTGGTTTAAGGAACATATTGACTGCCTGGAATATAATCAGGTAATAGCAATTGGTCAGACCTGTGCATTAAGAGGAGTAATCTGATAACTACATATAGTATAAATTGAGGGCAAAAGAATGGTAGCAGGAAGTTCAGTTAGAATTCCACTACAATAATCCAGGTAAAAGGCAATGAACGTGATAAATAATGAAAACAATAATCTTTCCTGTAGGATATATACTACTGGTAACAAAATAGATGGAGACAATAATGATGCAAAAACTTAGAAGACATGTGCAAATGATTGTGGAGATAAAAATCAGCAGAAACTACTTAGAGAGAGGGGCTGAAGGAGAGAGCATGGTCAAAGATGACTGAGAATGATTTGGACTGTTTTAGAGAGACAATGTTGAGTTTGCAAGGAAATGCTGAATTTTCAATATAAGTGGATATAGACATAAGGATATTCGGCAAGCAATGGAAATAGATTTGCGCCATCACTAAAGGGGTGATGGTGGAAGCTAAAGGAGTAGACGAGATGAGCAAAGAGCAAACAAACTGTAGAGAAAGAACAGGAATGGAATCATGGGTAATATTTGCAGACCAGTAGGATTCCGAAAAAGACAGGGAGGGAAGGGTAATGAAGAATGAGGAGGTATTAAGAAAGTGAAGTTTCGCTAAAACCAAGAAAGGAAGTCAACATTGGGAATGTGAGGGGTGATAATGACCGAGAATATTTTGTGGATTTTTGCTGCAAAAAACTGAGAGTTGTAAAACAACCCTATTTTCCATCAATTTTCACAGCTCAAGCATCAGAGTCCTACAAGAAATCAAAGTTATTTTTTGAGCTATATAATTGAGAATTAAAATTACTCAAGAAATACATTGCATTTTATCTGGCTAAATTCCCCCAGAGAATATGACTCTTGTCCCAAATTTATTCAAATTACCTCTTTATCCTCAATGACAAAATAAAGAATTCTGCAACCGTTGGACCACCCAGGAAGGAATTAGACCTGTCCTCCTGAATTACTAAAGGTTTCAGGAGCTTAACATATAATCCAAGGTAAACTCACCCAATAAAGTAAGTAATCTTGTTTTGAGTCAGGCAACCAAGCTGGAGTTGAAAACACAAACTGAGATGAGCAAACACAAGAAGTTAGGTGAGGATATAGAGGTGTGCACCAGTTGCAAAGCCATGATTAGGTACAGGAGGAAATACAACCTTGAGAAAAAAGGAAAAGTTTCATAGGTTGGAGTACACGAGTTAAGTCTAGCACTTGAATGACATTCACAGACTTGCGATCATGTATCCTAGTGCTCTCACTTGATCTACGCCTCACCTAAGGGCTTATTTATTTTCCTACAGAGTCTTGACCTGGACTGTCCTATATCTTTAGCTGCTTAAATTTCCAGAAGCCTTTAAGTATTCAATTTATGATTCATTTTCGGGTTACTAATATTTGTTCCCGTTTCATGCTTTTTCCTAGTAGCTCCTACCCAGATCCAAAATTCATATTACACACATTTTTTTTCTTTTTGGCACTTTATAGATTGCTCTATTAACTATTTTCAGAAATCCGATTAAAGCTTAGATACTGTATTTAAAGTTTAATAGTTTTGCTGTCACCACTAAATTATTCCTTGGTATAAAAGCACCCAAATTTTCAACACAAAATGTATTTGTTATCCTGGTTATTCGCAGTTTGGGACACCATTTTCACTGTTCTGTGACTTGTATTATATAGGTGACATTTGTATTATTTTAAGCAACTACACACTGTGTTATGATTACAGTGATTAAAATAAATATGCTTTCTAAATGTTTGAAGAAACTTTATAACATTGTCCCAGAAACATCTATCCAAAGCCACTAGGCTCTTTGTTGACACTGTTGAATCATGCCAATGATTTGGTGTAGTTTTTTGTACGTACAAACTGATTATTTCAGAATTTTAGGGTCATTTTATTCTCCTTGTTATTCAGCATTTTCAAGGAATCAGCACCAATAACTTTGCACAATTTGCTCCCTCCTTTTGAGGTGGAAGTGAGGGAATATTGGAGTTGTCTGTGCTGTTTCCTAATATAAATAGAAAATTAATAATGTGTAGATCTAATAATATGTGTAAGGATAATAATCCAAAGATTATTCAAATCATTGACTGCTTTAGTCGGGATCATCTAGCAATTTTTTATAGGGCTTGTTGACATATTACTGACTTATGTATCAAACCCTTGTAATTTGGTGCCATAGAAAAAGTTTTTTGTGGGAGATAAAGTAGGGAGTAGGGAGAAATATAATATCAGAGTCTGCTCAATAAGTTAAAACTTCAGTTGATCGATTTCTAGAAGTAAAGTGATTTAGAGCAAACAGCCAATCCTGCTAATTTTCTTCCCTTGCTCACTGATTATCTCACGTCCTCATCAGCACATATTCCACCTTTGCACATATGACAAATTCAGGACACTTTAACACAATTCTGCAAACATGGGTTGAACTCATTGTATCTTCATTTTGCCTTCTACCACGAGAAGGCAAAGAAAACTGGTACAACCTCTACCCTCGAAAAGTTTATAATCTTATAAAAAGAGATGGATAGTTAAATACAACAGCAACCAGAATAAAATAAATCTTAACACAGATGTAGAAATGAAATAAAAAACAGAAACAGAGACTTTAATTCTTAATGAGAAAAGGGAATTAAAGGCTGTTCAATCATTGAGAATTACTTGATTTTTCAAATAAGAACCAACAATATTGATTTTTCTGTAAGTCATTACAGATGACCAGAACACAGCTGATTTTATTTCACCTAACACATCACTGATCCCTGTATTATTTCATTCAACAAATAAATATTGAGCATCTATTATGTTCCAAGTATGTTACTGGGAAAACAATGATGAATACGATTCGGTCTTGCCCTCAAGGAGATTACATTCTGGTAGATAGGAAAAAAAAAAGACACGAAAATTAATAAATCTGATAAACCTTAGAAGTTTCAGAACTTCTGCCTTGGAATAGAACATACCAAGGCAGAAAGGCAGCAAAGAAAAAAAAATACGTATAGCAGTCAGTTCTTCTTTCTAGAAATGAGATGTTAAGTTAGGTGGGAGTCAAAAAGTTGAAGGATAATGGAGACTCAGTTTAAGGTTGCTTTCTATTTGGTTGATTACCCAAACTTCAAACTAGCAGGGCAGTGGTATGCACAAAATAAAAGGTACAAGTGAGTACAGGCTGCTCCCAATGCATTGCTAGCTCCTCAGGAAGTGTTTCTAAAGTTCTCTGTGATTGGTGGGAAAAAACTGTGGGATCAGAGGATCCAGGTTCTCAAGACATTTAAACTGTTAGGCTCTGGAAGGGACTGTGTCATCACCCATGAACCCATCTATTTACCATAGGAAAAATTCTTGCTGGACCACAATTACATACCTCCCAAAGGTATTATCAGACCTACACCAGACTTGACAGTGGCCTACCACACAGGTCAATAAGGGGTTTGTGGAACATTGCAAATTGCAGGCACACACAAACACACACACACACACATAATTATCACCATCACCACTGAAACCTAGCCAGAATGACAGTAATGAATTTTTTTAAGTAAAATATTAAAATGAAACAAAAAAACCACAAGGACAAAGACAGGGAATGGAGACAGTAGTTGATAAGGCTTATCAGCAAGATCTTTTAAAATTGAGAGAGAACGGTGTTATGGTTTGAATATGTCTCCCAAAATTCACATGTTGGAAACTTAATCCCCAATGCAACAATATTGGGTGGTGGGGCCAAACTAGAGGAGATCGAGTCATGAGGGCAGAGCCTTTATGAATGAATTAATATAGTTATCCCAAGAGTGGGTCAGTTATCACGAGATCAGGTTGTTCATAACAGCAGGCCCAGCCCTTTAGGCTCTGTGCCTCTCATGTTGGTTTCTGCCTTCTGCCTTCTGCCGTGGGATGATCCTCACCAGATGCTGGTGCCATGCTCTTGGACTTCCCAGCCTCCAGAATTGTGAGCCAAATAAACTTCTATTGTTTGTAATTTACTCAGTCTGTGATATTCTGTTATAGCAGCAGAAAAAGTACTAAAACAGATGGATATGTGTTAGCTGACATTGCTGATCAGAGGAAAGTGAAATAGAGGAGGAGAATCCCAATGAGCAGGCTGCACCCCTGCAAAGCAGGTGTCAGCACTCAGGAATTGGCAAGCTGAGCATGAGAATGAGGTAGTACCATGCTGAATATAGGGGATTCTGCATTGGGAATGATGAGATTCCCTAACCCGCTTCCTCTGCTCACCTCCCAGTGTGCTGACAGCTAGGCTTACACTGCCATGACATCTCCTTTTATACCCAGGATATGAGAATAGAATATTCCTCTCTAGGAAAAATAACCAGCCCAAGAGAAAAAACCTAAGGGCACTCAGGGCAGGTCATTTGGACAGGTCCAGTCATGCCATAGTGAAGCTCTTCACTCAATAAACACCAACTACCTCCCCAAATACACACACCCACACACAATCAAGAGCCTGTAATCAGCTTTTTATAGTGTCTTACTCTTAGATAGGAATAGACATTCAAAGCTTAACAGATACTTGTGGAAAACCTCTAACATGATACAGAGAAACCAAAACAGATGGAGAAAAAAAGGATCTGGAGAAAACAGAGATAATACAGAAAACATGAGATAAAACCAAAATAAGCAAATAGAAATGAAAGTGTCGTTAATATTATCAGAGAGACAGGCCATCCATAAATTAAGAACAGATGGATTTTTTTTTAATGGAGCTTTAAGAGGATAGAAAACAGTTCTTAGAAATTAAAAATATAATTTTAAAAATGCTTTAAGGTCAGTAAGTGTTCAGAAAGCACATTGAGGAAATCTAGTAAATAAAATAAACAACGGAGATGATGAGGGAAATAGGAAAATAAAGACAAGAAGATTAAGGTATCAATCTAAGGAACCTAAAATCCGCAAAGTTGGCATTCAAGAAACAATGACTAGAGAAAATAGAGGGGAAGAAATTATCAAAGAAATCATAAAAGAAAATTCCCCATATCTAAAGGAAATGAACTCCTTGATTGAAAGATCCTACGATACCTCCAGCAAAACGGATGAAGAAAGACCCACACTAGGGTACATCACAGTGACATTTTGGATGCCCAGGGATAAAGACTTTGAAATGTTCCAGGGAAAGAAGGAAAAAAAAAAAATCAGGTCATATACAAATAATCAGAAACCAAAATGGCATCAAACTTCTCATATTTACCTCTAAAAGTGAGAAGGCATTGGAGCAACGCCTTTAAAGTTTTGAGGCGAAAAGATGTCCAACTTGGAACTCTGTAGTCGGACAAACTATTCTTTCATCAAGCATGAGGGACAAATAAAGACATGCAAGAGGATGGCAACTACATTCCAGGCAGAGGGAGGGAGGAGTGAATTCAAAACCCCGAAATCTGAAGCAACATGGCTCACTATAGATTTAATACCTGGAGCGGGAAGGCAGGGTCCTATCAGGTGAGGCCTTTAGCCACACTGGAGAGTTGACCATTTTCCTACCTAGCCTCAGATGAGTCCCCGAGGAACTTTAAGAAGAAAAGTGACATCAACATATTTCTCCTGGGGAGCCTGGGTAAGAGGAGAGGAATGTTGGTGGCAGGGAAAAAGTATATCTAGACAAGAGTTGAGGCAATGGCAGTAAGGAAGAAGACATAGGGACTGACTTCCAGACATTTCCAGACTTAGAATTGCTATTAGGTGTCTGGTTGGATGTGGGATTTCGATGAAAGAATCTATGATGACTGCCATGTTTGCACCGTAGGGGACTAGATAAATTATAAAGGCTTTCCTTAGCAAGAGGGATAGATCTGGGGAAAGGAAGAGTTTAGTGCGGGACATGCTGAGTTGGCATGACCCTACAGGCAACTTTCAACCTTGTGCTTTTACACTTGTTCTACACTGTTTGGAATTCTACTTAACCCCTCCCTGCATTAAATTAATAAAAGTATAGATCAGTATAAGAAAAAAAGCACTCACAACCTCAACCAAATTCACATTGTACATATTTTTATGTTCCCTTCCAATCCTGTCTACCTGCATAATTTTACATAGTTATAGCCATAATAGAAATGCAATTTTATATTCAGCTTCTTTCACTTAAAATATTTTTAAGTATGCTTCTCTGTTCCATAGTCATTATAATTATCGCTTTAATGGCTGCATAATATTAAATTAGGTGGTACTATCTTATTTTACTTATCATTTCCACTATTGTCAAACATTCTGGCAATTTCCAATTCTTTCTCACTATTTTGTTGAATAATGCTGCAATAAGAATCTTCATGTACATATCAGTTTTTTTCCTTTTTTTCCTGCATTTTGTCTTTGTAGATATTAGGAAACAGTAATTTTTCTTTAATGCCAATATAGTACTATGACTCGAAAATGTAAGAAAGTTTTATGACTGTCTTTTGTTTCATATAGTCTCTGGAACATTTTTCCACGGCAAATCTATGTCCCTCCTGGGTTTTCTCTGCTCGCTGCCAATGCCACCACGTAACAAATGATGGCACCGCATTCCACTGGCCCAGGGCCTTACCCCACGCTCGTCCATCCACCTCTGCCACTATGTCCTGACATAGACTTGCCTCCTCCCACCTGCCTTAGCCCTTCCAATTGATGATGCAGCTGAACTATCCGCTGGGCTTTGGTTTTGGTGTTTTGAGGGGGTGGGGAGGAAGCAGGCTGGTCTACAGATTACCTCGACTTGGTTGCATGCAACTCGCCAGCAATCCTAACCTGCGCCTATGCCCAAGACATTCTACCCAACTGAAGTTCAGCCTCCTGGAATTCAATGTGTTTGAAAGGAAGAATCAGACATAATGAAAACAGTGAAGCCAGTTCAAAACTTCCCTTCCTGCATTTCCCTCACTGCACTGGTTAAGAGCATGGACTACAGCATCAGGCTTGAAGTTGTGTCACCCAGACAAGTTTGCTTAGCTTCCGTGTGCCTCGGTTTCCTCATCTCCAAAATGGGGGTAAACATACGTAAGTGCTTAGAATGGCATGTGGCACAAAGGAGGCCTTCATAAAGGTTTACTATTATTATTTTTCTCACAACTCTGTGGAAATTAATATAATTGGCAAGGCCCCCTAAAAAGGCATAACATTCATTAGAAAATAATAATAGCTAAACATATAGAGTACATATATAAAAGGTGTCATTCTAAACACTTTACACACATCTATTTAAATTTTTCAACACTACCTAATGCAGATGCTCTGATTCCCATTTTAAAGATGAGGAAACTGAGGCAGGTGTTAAGCACCTGCCTGACATCTCGAAGGAAGGTCAAGATACTGGGACTCAAAAGTAGGAATGTGATTCCAAGGACGCACTCCTAACTACTAGACATACACCCTCTCTGAGTAAAGCAGCAGAAATTTAATGGTTCATGGAGAGGAGAGTGGCTAACAAATTACCTAATTTTAGTGATGAGATTTCTCTGTTGCTGCTCTAAGGGAAAAAGTTGAGTTCCAGGGCACTAAAAACTATTTACAGCCTTTTACCTCCCACTTTACTTAGAGCTTTGAACTGCATCCAAATTGAATTCAACACTGATAATCTTTCTTCTAATGCCATTGTGAGTTAATGGTTCTTTTAATCTACATCTTATCTCTCAGCTGTAGTCTTTGTGGCTGTTCTTAACTCTTAAAGTGTCAGATCAAGGGATATGAGACTTCGGTAATTCCTTCAGAGTTTAAGATTAATGAGAAGAAAAAATGTCCATTTTCAGCTAAATGATAATGTGCTATAGTTCTGTTTTAAATTTCAGGATGCAGAAATTTGTTTTGAAATAAAGGGGGGGGGACCATTTTGTCTTGTGCTCATTATGCAGATCAGAAACAGTAAGGAAACATCTGTACAGTTAGAAGATGAGTGCCCAGGGAGGACCTCTTTGAATAAAAAAAATTGATAAGAATATTCTCTATCCGTGAGCGTATTGCCACTGAATCACCATTGGTAAGGGCTGTGCTATGAGGGTGTTACGTTTCTTACACTTATGTGAAAAAGCAGAAAATGCTATCGTGGGTAGAGGATGAAATGATCAAAATTAGGTTAGAGGGCATGACTGCCTGTGAAGACAGCATCTCTGACTTCAGGAATATGCTGTAAATGGGGGAGGAGAGAGGATGAAGCTGGAAAGGTCAGATGGTAAAAGGTCTTTAAAGCAATCCAGTGTGCTAAAGAATGTGAATATTTTTTATGTAGACAATGGGAAACTGCTAAATGATTTGATGCTGGAGTGACCAGCATTAAGGAAAAAAAAGATTTCTGATATTTCTGATTTAAAAAGATCTGTCTGATTTCCTGTGTAGGATGGAGGGAGAGGAAGGGAAAGAATGAGATAAGATGCCAAAAGAAGTTAGGAGGCTATCTGCAAATCGTACAATAGACCAGGGACATGAGGCGGCAGAGAGGCCTGGGACTCTGGCAATAGTAATGGAAATGAACGGTGGGAGACGAACTTGAGAAAGCTCTGAAAGGTAGGAAGGACGGGTTTTAGCGGCAGATTACATATGTTCTTTAAAGGGTTGAGGGTGTTGTGGGAAAGTGTGTCTCCATTTTTAAATTCATGATCCCTTTTTAATAAACATAAAAACCTCACACTGCCCCCCCCCCGCAAATTCTTATGTACCTCTCTAGTGGAATATGCCCATTCAAAAACCACTTCTCTTTGGTTTATCCTTACTACCCAGGAAATAGTTTGTCAAACATTATTTCCATAATTTGTGTTATAAAACAGTAAAAATTGTTTTCAAATATAAAATTACATTTTAATATAAAATATAAATATTCACTCCATGGCATAATCGAGAGGGACTAATCTCCCTCTGCCCCCACTACAATCATGTGCTAGGACAACTCATCAGTTTCCAGTTTGACTAGAAAGGTCAATTGTGGTTCTTAGATAAAATGGTGAATACAAGAGAAGAAGACTAGGAAAGTAAAATATCGAGTTTAAAGTGAATCAATACACTTCACTGAACAATAAAACACTGGAGAGCAGGAACCATTTCTTAACCCTAAATAACCTAAAACAGTGAGTGACTGGCCCATAACCTCAGGAAAAAATGTACATTGATCTGACCTCAGGTGACTGCTGGACATCTGGACGGCAATGGAGAGAGTGGGAAAGGCAGGGTTAGAGCTGAGTGGAGAGGGCTAAAGGGAGACAGTACTCTGGGGGTGATAATGGCCTAAGTAACAGTGATTTTTAAACTTTTACCCCTGAACCATTTTGAAAAATTGATGAACGTTGATTTTTCTCTATGCACATACATGCACAATATGAGCATACAGTTTCGGGGAGGCTCATCAATCCCCTGAAGTCTGACTTGGATGCTTTAAGGGTTTATAGAACCTAGATTAATCTCTGTACCAGTGATAGTTGAATCTTGGCTTAGGTCTACCAACTCCAGGAGGGAACAGGAAGAGAACAAAGGTAAGAAGAGAACCTTGGTAAAACCAATACTTAAGACACAGGCAGACGGAGGTAATCTTCCAAAGAATGAGCACAACAGTCATAGAGGAACCAAGAAATGCACGTGAACAGTATAATTGAATGAAGGACTGAGATTCTTTCAAAGAGGAAATGGGATCACATAATGCAGAGAGACAAAGTAAGATGATGGTTATTAGTAGACAGCATTTGGATTGGGGCATTAGTGAAGACTTGCTGCATGTTGCCCAGTTTTTATTCTTCTCCCTTCTGGTCAGAGAATTCCGGATTTCCTCTGGAAAATCAGTTCCTTGCTTTACCCATTCTCCATATGAATTGCATAGGATTGACCCTATTAGGTAGGGATGAGGGTTTGCAGGTGGCACAGACCAATGAGGATAAAGAGTAGAAACCACAACAGTGGGAAACGGTGGTTTAGGGGCTTTCCCTCTGCCAGACATGTGCAGAGGAATGGAGAACCTGTGCGCGGGTAACCTTTCCCCATGAGCATACTAAAAATCACACGCCCTAGCACCAGGACAGTTCCAGAGCCAGAAATGCAAGGACAGAAAATGGGAGGGTACGTGATTCCTGGGAATCTTCACCCACTTCCCCAAAAGGATGTGAATATTCCATCCCCAGCTTAACGTATTATCAAGGATTAGCATAAAGAGCAGACCCTAACCCTGGGATGATGCTGTTCCTTATTAGAACAGTTTGCTCTCTACTGACTTTGAGACTGTACTACACTTTCTATACTCTGTCACTAAACTCAGGGTCTTCTTTATTCGCAGGGACAGACCTGTTCCTCTCTCCGCAACATACTTTTGCTTTGCAATAAAAGCTGCTTGCGTGGAAGTGCTTTGTGTCTGCCATCACTCTGTCATACGGGCCCTGCTTGAGATTCTTCCAATCAAGGAACCAAAGAACCAGGACACAGCTCTTAAAATCAGCCCCAACAATCCCAGCCCTAGTGCCAGAGGACTGAATCTTCCTGCCACAAGTGATGGGTTCAGAGATGGGCATATAAACTTAAGATGGCCAAGGTGAATCTTAGGATTTAATTAGAAATCCTGGGACAAAGATGTTCCAGATACAAACAAGGAAGCAAATGGCCTTGGGAGCTAATGGCAGCCATCTCAAGACAGGGAGCCAGCAAGAAACCAGGTCTTTTGTCACCTTGATACACTCCTGAATCGAGCCTTTTCTAAAGCTAGATCTGCCTCTGGACTTTTCAATTTCATGAGCCCATTTAAATCAGATCTTCTAATTTTTTTTATTTTTTATTTTTATTTTTTTTTGAGACAGAGTCTTGCTCTGTTGCCCAGGCTAGAGTGCAGTGGCGTCATTATAGCTCACCGCAACTTCCAACTCCTGGGCTCAAGCCATCCTCCTGCTTCAGACTCCTGAGTAGCTGGAACTACAGGTGCATGCCATGATGCTTGGCTAATTTTTCTATTTGTAGTAGAAACTGGGTTTTGCTTTTACTCAGGCTGTCTTGAACTCCTGAGTTCAAGTGATCTTCCCACCTCGACCTCCCAGAGTGCTAGGATTACAGGCGTGAGCACCTGCACCTAGCCAGATCTTCTAATAGTTTTCATCAAAAGCGTCCTAATTGATAATATCTCTTTGCAAAAACTATCTCCATAAAATGGTGGTGACAGAAATAAGAGAACTGTCAGCTAAGAAACGACTGGGAGATGTAAGTCTTCAGCAGCCCATACATGCTTTAGTTCTGCCGCAGATTTATTGTGGTCATTTAAAATTCAGTATCAGTATCTTTATTGTGTTTTAAATTTCTTTCCTCAGATGGGCTTTGGTGAACGTCAAAGAACAGTGTATCCTTTTGTGACTACTTTTCTAGGGCAAAGGTGATAGAAAAACAGCTTAAGTCGTTCTTCCCCCAATTTATTAGCATACCTTGGTAAGCCAGCGTAGAATTTTACCCACCATGTTTCCTTCTCCCTTTTATCACATCATGCAATGTAGCTCTGTTGACTTTAGATTTTCCTACTCAAGAAAGTAAAGCTAGACAGTGTTCTGGAAGTTCCCTGTCCAAACATCATCTCTCCTAGACCAGAGAAACTGCAAACTAACATGCCTCTTTATTTCCATTCTTGCCCACTTTCAGTTGATGTCTAAACAACAGCCAGAGTGAGTGCTCTTCAAAATGTAAAGGAAGTCATATTCAGAATTGCCCAGTTGCTTCCACTGCACTTAGAACTAAATGTTTAATAGGGTTGCTTGGAGAATCAAATTAGATTATATTTGTACAGAACTTAGAACAGTACCTGATATGTGTAAGCTCAAAAAAAAAAAAAAAAGCATTAGCCTAATTATTACTTGCTGTTTTCTCTGCCTGAAATAACCTTCTCCCACCTTGCCTGCTTAATAGAATGTACCTTTATCAGCCATACTGAACCTTGATCATCTAGTGCTGCACTGTCCACTGTGGTAGCCATTCACCACATGTGCTATTGAGCACTTGAAATACAGCTAGTCCAAAATAAGATGTGCTGTATGTGTAAAATGCACACCAGATTTCAAAGACTTAGCATGAAAAAAAATGCAAAATATTTCATTACTAACTTATATGTTGAGAATATGCTAAAGTAACAATATTTTAGATATCATGATTAAATAAAATCTATTATTAAAATCAATTTCACCTATTTATTTTTATTTTTTAATGTGGCTATTAGAAGATTTAAAATTATATATTTGGCTCACATTATATTTCCATTTCTAGTGATCTAGGAAATGACTCTCAACGTCTTATGCATATAAAAACATATTGCCATAGGCCTCAATGCTGAGAATATCTTGCAAAGGGGCATTTCTGGTGACTTTTCCAACTCTTCTACAAAAGGGGTTGAAACATTTGAGCTTTTCCAGACTTGTGGGTACCAATATTACATTTTCAAGAAAGCTGGTCAAAAACGGGAGCAATGGTATCAACCCAGTGTTGACTTCATTTATTCACTAATCAAATGTTTTTACTCCCTTTCTTGGTTTCTGGAAATTTCTATGTCTATGTCCTTGAAGGTTTAAAATTATTTCTAATTCAGAGTAGAAAATTATCTTTGTGTTGTTCTAAATATGTACAATTAATATCCCAAATGCTGATATGAGTCATAAAAGTAATGTTTCTTTCTCATTTTACCAGAACTTTGATAAATGTCCTTTAAAACAATTGTGTTTTCTGGTGGCTACTTTGGATATTTCTCCATGAGCTACCTGCCTTTCATACTCATACTAGCCCTTCCCAGAGCATTAACTAGTTTCTTAACAAAAATTGAAATGGAAGTCTAATCATTTTTCCTTTTTTCTGCTGGACACAGAAGCGAAAATAATCTTCTTATAGAAGCATTGGAGCAATGGCCCAAAAGAGAGAAAATCAGTGACTCTGTGGTTTGAGCAGCAGAGGGTAAAATGTAAGACCATCTTGGTAAAAGGGTAAGGCCTCATCAACTGTTATTGTAATTCCACGTTAGAGGAATTTAATCTTTTAATTAAAATGTAAGCAAAGAAGCATGACCGCAGAGGAGCTGACAGTGTCTCAATGACCAAATAATGCATGCTGTTAATCATCACTGTCATCTTCCAGCATTATTGCCTGAGCCACCGAGGGGAGAAGAAGTTAAGTGTCACAGGAGATGAGTGTGTGTTCTGGGTGTGTTGGGTTTGTTTCAGTATACGGTATATGTGAGTCCTCACAGCTGGGCCATTTCTTTCACTCATTCATTCACTCGATAAACATCCACTGTGTACCAGGGCCACGTCCTAAGCCCTGGGGATACAGCAGTGAACCAAGTGCCCCCACTCGGAAGGACTTCACATTCTAGTAGAAATACCATGGAGAGAGCTGTGTTCCTATGTGCATACTCCATATTTCTCTTACTATTGCTGCTCCAGTGGTCTTCCTTTCTCACTTTCTATCAGCTCCATACCCACATAGCAGCTATGTGAATTATCATATCATACACATAGAACCCATTTTTGGAATTCACAGGGAAGGAAGGAGGAGGGAAACTCAATTCTGGAATCCTCTCCCTAACTGGCAAAGGCTTCAGAGTTCTGTAAATAACTCCTCCTACTGAAATGAACTCTCTGTTCTTTCTTTAAAGTTGATAAGGAAAGGTAGCCCTTGTTACAGTTGGGGAAACAGCAATCGCCTTGTTCCTTATCTTCCTCCCTTGTCTTCCATTTGCTCGGCTCGTTCTTTCCGGTACCTGCCTCCCCAGGAGGGGAAGAGGAGTGAACAGAGTGCTCGAGGATGAAGAACTGGACCGTGGGGATGCCTCAGTGTGGAGAAGGTATTCTACATGTGAGACAAAAGCCCATTGCAGGTGGTCAAGTCCTGACCCTACCATGAACTGAGTCTGTGACATTGGACAAGTAACTGAACACCCATGAACCTGGTTTTCACTTCCACAAAGTAAAGGTATTGCAGTAGAAAATCCCCAAGACTCCTCTCAGTCTTATTAGGCACTTAAATAATTTATGTAACACAGGAATAAGTGAATACAGAGAAATTAAAAAATAGGTAATTGGCCAAGAAGGAATTTGGGGGTCATATTTAATATTTATCAATAGCAATGGAAGATCAGTGACGAGAGGAGAGAAAACCAATGCGTCCTCCAAGAAGTGACTTGAATAACGTCACTCAGTGAATAGAGGAACAGAATTTTTCCTACAGTGTCTCTCGGTCTTATTTTTTAATAAGGCTCAACCTATTATACCTGGCAATTTCTCAACTGGACTTTACATATCTACGGTACTCTCTCTTATCCACATTTTTACTTTCTACAGCTTCAGTTATCCCAGGTCAGATCAACTGCTGCAGTATCAAGTGCTTGTGTTCAAGTAATCCTTATTTTGATTTTATTACAGTATATGATTTGGTAGTTCTATTTTTTTTACTAGTTATTGTCATTAATCACATACTATGCCTAATTTATGAATTAAACTTTATCATAGGTATGTATATTAATAGATAGGAAAAAAACATAGTATACATTGGGTTCTATACTGTCTGAGGTTTCAGGCATCCACTGGGGGTCTTGGAATGTGTCCCCTGCACACAAGGGGGGATTACTGTATATAGATTAGTCTACAGCTGCAGCCAGCTGTTTCGTTGGAAGTAACAAAATCTCTAAGCCTATTTCAACCAATGTAAAAGCTAAATCTGGTATTTTCTAAAAACAGCTTTTGCCCTGAAACCACAGACCTAAGTTGACATTGCCGTCTTTAAACACAAAATGCGCACGCACTGAGGGACATTTACCCTGGAAATTTTCAGGGTGTGATCTAAAGACTGGGTTAAAACAGGGCAGGAAAATATCATCTACATTTTTCCTTTTCCTCTACCCCCCAAATTGGAAAATAGTCACATGAAGAATCTTTAGAAACCAAAAAAAAAGGTTTTTTCGAAAAGCCTAATTTTTCCAGTCCTTCACATTTCTAATAATGGTGGGCCTCGCAGCTTCCACTAATGTTTTCCAAACACCACACAGACCACATAAGTGATATAAATAGAACTAGGTCTAAATAACCTATGAAAATAGCACTCAGGGGCCCTGTGGAGGCCATCTGGGAGATTATCCTTTCCTAATGAGCCTATGACTTCAGGGAGTCACAGATTCACCCATTTCCATCCAAGCTCTTTTGGAAGCTTGGATGACACATTTTTTTCTTGGGGGAGGGGCAGCTGCAGAATTAGAAGAGTGTGTTTGGGCGGGAGAAGGGTGGGGTGGGGCCGGGCGAAGACTGGAGAACAGCAAAGAAGACCATGTGTCCAAGCTTTAAAACTGAAACATGGTCCCAAACAAGGACAATTTTTATGGCAGAATCCCTCTATCACTGCAAACATTCAATCCAGTGCTTCCTTCTCCCTGAATTTTCAGTAAATACTCCACATTAAACACGTAGCATTTATTAAAATATCCTGTATTTACTTAACCATCAGCTCTGTTTATTAGGTGCATTCCTGATGAAATTTGCCCAGCATTTTTCTTGCCGCCTCTGTTTATCATTTCTAGCCACTAGCTGACTGATCAGAGAGTAAACCTGGAGCCCAAAGGGGAGGGAGGAGGGGAGAGGGCAGGGAGCAGCCTGGCGAGGTGAAAATTAGGAGGAGGAGAAGCCAGGGAAAGGCAGATTAAAGTGAAAGTATTTCCTTAGAGTGGCTTTAAATGGCCAAATCAATGGAGTCATTCAAATCTAAAAGAGAACATTTGAAACATCTTAACAACTGAATCACTGATTTAACCATTTCATACTTTTTCACCCATTTTGCTACTTTTCAGACTCTGGGAATTCAGTTGTGAACAATCCCATACCAGATAAATGTAAATTTTAAAATTCCTCTGAGAAACCTTAGTACTCAAAATATCCTTAAACTAATGTGTTTGGCATTAATCTTGTCAGATGTTTCTGAAAATTAGATATTTCAATGGACTCTAAACGTACCAAGAGGTGAAATGTCTGTGGGCGTTCATAAAGTTTTGGAACTACACAGAAAGAGGCCACACTGCGTTCTGATTAGTGGACATAATTTATGGCAGCATGCTTTTAAAAATCTAAAAGTTCTGAAACCATTGTGAAGCTCAACAGTGGATAATGAATCCATGTGATGTGCTTATATGCACACACAAATGAATTTTAATTTCCACTACCTTGAAAAGTAGTAAAGAGAGCCACGGAGTTCTATATTAAACTCAAGTCCATAAATGTTAATCATTTAAAATTTGAAGAAAACTATAGATCCTCAGGGTAAAGACACAACACAACACATTAATATTTTTAAAAACTTTTCATTTTAAATTCTTTTTCAAAATTTAAAAATTATATACTTTTTAAAAATGTTTGATTGTATTACAAATTAGAAATTACTTTACCAGAATTCAAAACTCTTCCATTAGGATAATTGAGACTCCAGAGCTGTGCCAAAATGTCAAAACAGAAAAATCTATGTAGGATTTTCTCTTAATTCTTGCTTTATCTTTTTTTTTTTTTATGGCTCTTAATACCCTTCACCCACTGAAATGCCCCCTACCCCAGCCCCAAGGCTCACAAATTCACCTTTCCTGTCAGTGCTCTGGACTTGCCTTCTTTTTTATCAAATCTTCCTTAACCCAGGTCTCACCACCCCAGGCACCTATTCTACTTTATACCATGGTATAAACTTATTCATGATATCTAATGCCTTTTATCCCAAACTTACCTAATTATGAGGATCAACTCATTGACTTATTAAAAACATGGATTCCTGGACCTTCTCAATGAGAATCTGTAGGGGCTGGGCCTCACCATCTGTGCTTTAATGGAGCGTGCCATGTGAACCCTATTATCTGGCAGGTTAGGGATTCCTGGATCAGTGGTTCTCAGCCCTGACTAAATAATGCATTCCCCCAGCGATGCTCAGTCACTCCCCAGAACAATCACATCAGAATCTCTGTGGGTGATGCCTGCATGTCAGCGGCTGGAAAAGCTCCCTGGGTGGTTCTAATGTGCCACATCCCAGGGATGTGAACTACCGACCCATGCTTCCCAATATTTGGTCCACAAAACCTCTGTATCAGAATCACCTAGAGTACTTGTAACAAAGCAGATTTCTGAACCCCCATCTCAGATCTGGTTAATCAGAATCTTTAGGGGTGGGACCTGGGCATCTGAGTATTTAACAAGTTCTGCAGGTAATTCTTACTTACATGAAATCTGAAAATCCCTCTCCTTAGAGCAGATATTCATACGTAGGGTAGGAAAATTTCTCCTCTATCTTCTTAGGGTCTCCAACTCGGCCTAAAATTTAAACTGACATGAGACATTAACAGGATGAAAGTATACAGATTTTATTAAAATTTTACATGTACTTGGAAGTCCTCACAAGAACCTGAATACACAAAGAAGTGACCAGAGCAGAAAGCTTATATACCTTCAGACAAAGAAATGATCGATTTGTGAAGAAATGACAAGACAAAGGGGTTTAGGTCAGGAACAGTAAACTGGGAAGTGAGTAAGAGATATACTGGGGAAATCTAGTGGAAGGGTAGCGGTTATTTTTGTACCCTTGTTACTTATCATTCAGTCTCTGGTAATAGGCTGTTCTTCTCTTCTGGTACAGGAGAAATTTTTCTTATGGGAAATTTTATGGCCTGTTCTTAGGTAGAAAAGGGGAAGTCAGAAAGCCCTTCCTGTGTCTGCCATTTCCCAAGGGCCTTCAGTTTGAAATAATCAATTTGCCATTCAAATGGTCAACAGATACATGAAAAAAATGTTCCTCATCATTAATCTTTAGGGAAATGCAGATTAAAACCACAATGAGATATAATCTCATACCTATCGGAAAGGATATTATCAAAAAGATGAAAGATAAGTGTTGGTGAGGATGTGGAGAAAAGGGAACCCTGGTACACTGTTAGTGGAATGTAAATTAGTACAGCTATTATACAAAATAGTATGGGGATGCCTCAAAAAACTAAAAATAGAGTCACCATATGATCCAAAATCCCACTATTGGGTATATATTCAAAGGAATTGAAATTAATATGTTGAAGAGTTATCTGCACTCCCATGGGCATTGCGGCACGATTCACAACAGCCAAGACATAGATGCAACCTAAGTGTCCATCAACGGATCAACAGATAAAATATACACAATGAAATACCACTCGACTTTTTAAAAGAGCAAAATTATGTCATTTGCGACAACATGGATGAACCTGGAGGACATTATGCTAAGGAAATAAGCTGGGCACAGAAAGACTAATACTGCATGGTCTCATTTAAATGCAGAAACTAAAAAAATTGAATACATGGAAGCAGAGAGCAGAATGGTGGTTACCAGAGGCTAGGGTGTGAGCAGAATAGGTAGACATTGGTCAAAAGGTACAATGTTTCAGTTAGATAGGAGGAATAAATGATAAACATTCGACATGAAAAAAAAATAATCCACATGCCCAAGCAGCATGTTCTGGGATAGCATGTCCCAAACTCCTTCAACAATTAGGATACGTATCAGAATTGTGAAGAGATGAGACTGGCCTGCCCCAGCCTCTGAGCTAACCATTCTGCCTTAAGAGATGTGGTCAGGGTCTAGACAAGCCATACTCTTTTCAGTGATTTCGATATGGTCTCAGTTGAACATAAGCACACTGAAGTTTGATAGATGGGAAAATTAACAGGGCAAGTAAGTTTGAGAAATGCTCAATCCCATGTTATCTTTGATTTTCACAGCGTACATTACCAAGTTGGGACACATTCTCAGGAAGCCTACATTAAAAAATTTTTTTTCACATTGATGTTTTTCTGCACTGTTTTATAAAGTTCGTATACATTTTCTCAATGAACCCTCAAATCACCGTTAAGCACAGTAGAAATCTGAAGTTTAGAAATATGAAGTTATTGCCTAAGATCTCTGGTAATAAATGGAAAAATCATCTAGAACACAATTCTTTTGACTCTCCCTTTTCAGAAGTCCTTGTGGTCTCATGGCCCTGTAACTGTGATCTAGCTAGTACAAGAAAAAAAACATAAAAAAATGCAGTGATGAATACCACTGTTCCTGCATTTCTTCTGTAGTTGTTGTTTGTTATTTTTTCTTTTGAAATTTTTCCTTTGAACTGATTTCTCTACTACTATGAAGAGGAAGGGAGGGAGGATAACACCCCGGAACAGGTGTTTGTTATAATGGCAGCCTCCTACTACCAGATGACCCATATTATCTCCCATCTGTCACAGACTTAATTCATAGGGAACGAGAAATAACATGTCTTAGGGGGGAAAAACTCTGTGTATGTGATACTGTGTTCCGTTGCATTATTTCATTGATACGTTAACTGTATTTTTAATATCTTCATAATCTAGATGTCATACGATAATATTAATTTCAAAACAATTTTAACAGATGTCAAATAAACAAAAACACAACTGCACATGAAATGCTCCAACTAAATGATAAAGCCCAGGGAAGTGGGTGCCGTAATACACTTCACCTTCTGACCACCACTGTGAAAGTCATTCGGGCCGGGTATAATTGTTAAATTCATTTGAAGTGATAGGAAAGTCATTCAAATGGTTACTTGAAAAATAACAGTTAGTAGCAGGTCAAGTTAACAGCTAGCAAATCAAATGGTGTCAACCAATAATTTTCAAAATACCTAAAATAAATATAGCCTTTTCCACTTGAAAAAGGTTCCACAACAACCCTGTGAGAATTAAATAAGAGACTCAAAGAAATTATGTCTAGAAATAAGTGGCACAACAATATTTAATCTATGTCCACTAACTTTATCTCTACATTCTTTTATCTCTATAGAGAAACAAGATAAGTGATTATATCCGTGCAGATCATCTTAGCAATTTAGTAAAAGAGAGAACATTTTTCATTTAAAAGCATTGCTTAGCTTTTATTATTATGTCTCTCCCAACATTTCATTTGTTGGTAAAATGTGTCTCAATATTAATGCATTTAAAAGACATTAAGTCTATTTTGTTTTATCTCTTACTTTGGGGTTTATATGACTTGGTATCAAAGAAATCTCCTGTGTTATTATTAATATATTCTGTTTTCATCAGCTGTAATGTCCTAAGCATGTTCATGAAAAGGTGCACTCCTGAAAGTTGCTGGAAATTTTTGGAAAATTGGATCATATTACAAAGAACTCTAAAAATGTTTGGTATGAAAAGGAGACTAGAGATGACTCATTTTATAAAGCAACATATCTATTTTTTGCTAGGAGTTCTGCCAGACTGGCCCAGAAAGACTGACAGCAGAGTGGGAATTACCAAGGGTGCTGTCAGAAACAGATGAAATACAGGGCATGGCATTAAGATAGCAGGAAGAGAAAAAAAGTCAGATAGGCCAAAGCTCATTCATTGTGAAACCCAGAGAATGAAACTCACCCAGAAAAACAGATTAGAAAGAGTTCGGCAATAGGATGAAATATTTAGTCTCTCATTGATTCACTAAGTGTTTCTTGAGAACATGCTGTGTTGGGCAGTGGGCAGACTACCAGCTGTGGAGACACAGCTGTGGACAAGAGAAATGTAAGTCCTGTCTTCACAGACATTTACTGTCTCTTCTAGTGTTTCCCAGACTTGGGGAATGTAAGTCTCCTTTTTATGGGAAAAAAGCAAACTCTTCCAGACACCTGGTGTTGATTTAAATTAATTATGTTACAATGTTACATAAAATATATAGGCATAAGACTAGATATGAATACATTATATATCCAGCTTTTATACAGTTAAAAAAGGTATCAAAATTATAAAATAAATGCAGAGTTTGGACATCAGTAAAATTCAAACTAGTATCGTTGATTGAGTATAACAGATGATATTTTGTTAAAACCAACAGTAACTCACAAGGTACACCAACTCAATAACAAAGTGTGTAATCTCTTGAACATGTTTTTACATGATCACCTATAAATCTTTGTTTATGTGACACACTGTGACATTATTTGATTTTCACTTGGCACGAATACACTATTTACTTGTTGTGTTCACCTCTGTTCTACTCTCATTAATCCCTGACAATTAAAGGGCCACAACTTGGTGCCAATGTAATTGAGAATATACATACAATTTACATCATAATCACATATAATGAGGATAAAAAATTTAACTGATCTTGTAGATAACTGATAGACCTCTCCCACAAAAACCTGTTTACCCCCTTTTCAAGGAGACGTAGGATGAGAAACCTGACTACAAGAGCACTGTTCTGGTGAGAAACTAGACTGTAAATATATAAGTTATTATCAGAGTGATTTACTCAGAGAGACAGGGACATGAGGACACAGCAGAGGCAGCACTAGCCCAGGCCCTTAGGGGAAAGATACCTCTTTGAAGAAATAATATTTAAACTGAGACTTGAGGAAAGAATTGGTCTTAACCAGGAAAAGAGTAGAGGGGAAGATGAGGGCTAAATTTTCAACCTTTAACATCGAGATACCTGGGTACCACTTCGGATCAGCCACTGACCTCGTGGGACTGGTTGTGAAGTATCTTGCGTTACACTCACTGGCCAAAAGAATCCTTATCTATGAAACAGGGGCTATAATACCAACCTTATAGCATTCTTGGGCTCATTCAGTGGGTTACATGAAGATGTCAGTACTTGGCACAATGGCTGGTATGAAGTACTTTTATTGGAATTGCAATAATGGTGGTGATGATTAGAATGGTTCTTATATAGTAATCTAATCAGCACTATGTAGTGATAAGACTGATGACATATTTGTTAAGTATAGAAGCAAAGTTTAATCTGTGTCTAGGGCCAACTTTCCTCCCTCCATGGATGAGAAGAGGATATTGAACTCTACTATTTCATTACGATACACATCCCAGAACACTACTATGCAGCATTATATGAACGGGAAAAGCAAAATTTGGCCTCCCAGAGAATAAATGACTGTTAAGACTTCTGCTGTGACTTATGTAGGACAATATATTTTTTAGTCTCTATAAAACAATTGCCCTCTCTGTTCCCCATCTGTCTCAAAAAGCTACTGAAGAACTCTGACATAGCAGAGCCTCTGCCCTGAAGACATTTGTGCCTTTTCATAGAAGATCAAGAGCCCTTCACCCTCAAACAAGTCCCTTCATTCTGAACATCAAAAGACAGAGTTAAAGTTCACACTCTGATCCCCCAGTCTTGGTAAACTCTCATCTCCTGCCCACACTCATGAAGCCTTCCCTGATTTTGGCTCATAAAGAAAGAATGGTTCAAGGACACTATGCCCAAGTTCTTTCCCACACTCAATAACCTGAGTCCAGAGTGAGAACAAGAGTTGCTCCCATATTTCTAATGTCAATAACCACAGATATCTAGTTTTTTAATAGTTTCTTAAAGACTAAAGGCTGACAGCCAACCCAACCGTGAAAATAAACTCTGACTCATAAGTCCAGGACTAAAATAAATGAAGCATATAGAGTCACAGCTAGATAGGATCTTTGACAAAGAAAAGCTCCAATAACAACAAAGATGAGACTCTGTTTAGAATTTGAATACATAATCTATAGGCCAGTTGTCTCAGAGGCTTACCTCTGTGGAACATAGTACTCTAATAGTAAGTGGACATTCAAGGTCAATTGTCGGTACAACACTACCCCCGATTATACCAATCCTTTCATTTCACCATTGACTTCTTGGTACAAAATGACTTACTAAAGATCATTTGGCTAGTTAGCTTCTAAACTAGGTCTGCATTGCAGGCTTCCTGATTCTTAATCCAGTGATTTTACTGGTGCTTATGAATGCTTCCTCCTTTCCCACAGATTTGACTGGAGATAACATTTAAAAATTTCTTACCATTTGCATCAGTTTGCACCCAGGAACCTTTCCAAGGTCTACTTCCCAAAACTGATCTCTCTCTCCTTCTGTTGCCATCCCGTCATGACCAATGACATGCTTGCTCTCTGCCTGCTTCCTTGGCTTCACACTTCACACCACCTGTCCTTTCTTCACCTGGTATTTTAGCACCGGTACTCTGGGGCTCAATGTCCTGCACCAAAGGCCAGCACCGTTGAGATCTGGCCTTTTACTCTTGCTTATATTTGGGAAAAACAATAACCTCACTAGCTTTCTATCCAGTTCCTTCTCTTGGAATCTGGATAACTGTTTTGCCATAGGATAAATGGAGAATTTAGGGCCCATAAAATTCAATACCAGCCTGAAAGGTTCTGGTCCAATTCTTGTTCTTGTACCTAATCCCTTCCTCCCAAGATGAACTCTGCTAATTTCCATCAGGGTTGATGCCACGTCTATTATCTCCTGACCTTGACTCTATCCTGACTCCTGCTACTTCCTTGGCAACTTGTCCTCTCCAGAAGGGACATGGCAGTCAAAGGAGCCCAAAAGCAACTGGCACCTGACACAGACGATTGGCAAGTGCATTTTCTACTGGCCGATCAAACTGGCGAGCAACAGAATCATCTTGAGAAGAGAGTGAGGTGGCATTCACAAATGTGGTTGTGAGTAATGAGAGCTTGTCAGGCCTTATGCTTCTAAAAAACAGATTTTTGTGACAGAATTAGATAAAGTTTTATTTCAAACTTGCATAACTCAGCATTATGCTATGCAAATCTTCATGCTTTTAATTTCCTGCTAAATTTCATGGTCCAAAAAAATCAACAGATGCTGAAGAAAATTATATTTATGTAAAAGAGCTTCTAATTCAATATGAAAATAATAAAAGAATGAAGTCTTACTCATGCAACCCAAAAAAATCTAGGCAGAATTTTGAAGTCCAAGAGCTTAAGGGGTACTGGCATGTTACAGTGACCAGATGACACTGATGTAACCCTCTCCCCCACCACACACACACCTCTTCCCCAGGACTAATCATTGTCTTTACAACACTGAGCTTCACCCCTTTTCTGGTAATTTAAGTATATATGGTGCTTTTACTGCCAGAACTCCAACTTTTATTTTTATCCATTCGAAACAATTACATTTAGAGAAAAATATATTTCAAAAGCACAGATAGCCCTCAGCCAGACATCTTATAAATAAGTGTCATTGGGCTCAAAGCAAACTTGGAGAGAGTGTTAATGTCGTTATGTGTTTCGATGTATAACAACCCATCCTTAAATCATAGTGGCATAGAAAACCCACAATCATTATTTTGCCTCTAAAGATATGGTGGGTTAACTGTGTTTGGCTAGGCACTTCTTCTACTCCATGCCCTGTCAGCTGGGGCTGCACTCCTCCAGAGGCCAGACTGAGCTAGAATCCAAGATGGCGTACACTCATGCTGTTGGAAGCTCAGCTGGGGCTATTGACTGGAGCACCTGGATTCTCCTCCGTGTGGCCTCTCCATGTCGCTTGGGCTTCTCACAGAGTTCCAAGAGGTATCGTTATACAGCATTATTGCTACCACATTCTATTGCCAAACATGTCACAGGATCAACTCAGTTTAAGGGGAAGAGAAAAAGACTCTGCCTCTTCATGATCCATCACACTATCCAAATCTAGCATATCTATGGAGGAAGAACAAACCAAAGGTTTTATTGTTGGAACAGTAATCCCATTGTTGTTTGCAAAGTACCTTCCCTCAGTTGACTCAATCTTGACAGGAAACAAATAAACTGACTCACTGCTTTGTGATTTTCTTGAAGGCAGGAACAAAGTAAGAATTTCTCAAATTACTCAGGTTAGAATCTGACCTCAAAGGGGCCTAGTGCCACTTGTGGCTATTTAAAAGATCAGGGGCCATGTAGGCTTGAAAATTCCTGTGGCTTATAACACTGTTTGGGATTTAACTTGAACTCCATAAATGTAAAAACAACCTAAATAATGTTCTAATGAATTCTTCCAAATGAATGTATAGGGGGCTACATAGGTACCATTGTCAGGAGAGGACTACACTGATTCTGTCTACCAAAGCATCAAACGTAAAGATGATGTCTAAAATCACCACTCATTTGCATTGTCCTTCAGCTCTGTTAGAATACAGGGCTAGAGAGAACAAGAAGATGGATTCATTTCCCATGAGAGAAGTCAAGCTTTCCTTCTATTAATACCATGTCCCAAGCCAGACTGGTTGTGTTGTAAAGTTATACCTTGATTACACCAAAGGATCTGGAAAAGAGGAAACGGGTCAGTGCTACTCCATTCTTGACCCTGACAACACATAAACCACAGGGCCTTCGCTTGAACACCACTTAACTTCTTTCTACTTCTCATTATCCCAACCTCTTTCCCCTATTAAAAGTCAGGAAAGAAGCTAAATTTTATTGAGTTCTTAGTATGTGTCACCCACTGCACTAGGAATTTTTTTATTCTTCTTTTTTGTTAAACTAATATCATGTCATTTAATCATTATCATATGGGATTTTGCACACTACAGGCATTTAATAGAAAGTTCGCCTTTGTCTTGCTGAGATAGGTCATGTGGCTGATGATCAATCATGGCATTAGCAGTGCTTTGCTTGGTGAAAAAAAATCTCATGTATTTTTGAAGACATCATCCCTTGGTTCTCAAGCACAGAAGTAGGATATCCTTGCCAGACACAAAAATATATTATTTTTTGGCTCATGTCATCTCAGTATATGATATTAAATTTGTAAAACGTGGTAATGAAATCCTGAAGCAATAGAAGACATTTTCATAATTGTACTTTAACCTATGCAAGATATTTTGTTAGCGAATATCCGTACAAAATGCCATTTGACCGTGATTTGGAGACGTTGCTTATTGCAAGCATTTTACAAGCTAATTTTGGATGAATCTACTACTTTAGCAAATCTGCAGTTCTCAAAAATAGGAATTTCATCTAGAATGGAATGGCAATTTCCCTCAGGGCATGAATGATCATTCTCATTTTGTTAAAATATTTCAATGTACTGAATTTAATCAGGGCGGTTTTGATTATCCCCTTCCTCTGCTCCCCATTTCCAGTTCTCCCTTTACCTTTAACTTCCAAGTTGTCTTTGGCAGAAGATTAATATCTACACATTTTCCTTTATACAATGATTGTAATTTAGCCTACCCCTGAGTTGCAGAGAAGTTGAGAAAGACCTTCAAATTAGAATAAATCATTGCTAGAAATCAAAAGACATTTTAATGATAGTGCAACTTATCTGGCCTTTGGAAAATGAGCTCAGTCTAAAGAAATCTGCTTATTAAGAAGTCAGAATGAAAAGTGTTCAAAGGGCCTTTATCACCAATTTTAAGGATATAAGTCAAGATCACATGTGAAGAAAGAAAAGAACGAAATGTGTCAAACTATAGAAAGACTTCGACATTACCACGGAAACAAGAAATTTGAATCTAATTCTATCTTGTATAAAACATCAACATTATTTCCTTATTTAATCAAGGTTTTCTTTAAAAAGAATCTATTGCCTCGTTCACTTTTATGTCTAACAGTATCCTGTCCTCCAAATTAAAATGCATATTTCTAAGTAATATAGATTTTATTTGGCTGGTTTCTTATATAATATTCCTAGAATATTGCCATGTACATGTATACGTGGCAACGTACATGAAGATTTTGACTGAGTGCTCTGTCTCCCTTCCTCCTTTAAGCGGCTGCTAGTTTTGTTGTTGTTTGCTTGTTTTTTAAAAGACAGAGTCTCACTCTGTTTCTCAGGCTGGAGTTAAGGGGCTATTAGTTTTTAATTCAGTATTTTAACTATCCCAGCAAGAGTTATACAGCTACATACTATTTCTACCCTGTTTCTACACAAGATACTGAATGTCATACCCTGTCAAAAGTTGGAGACATCAAATTGTGTGAATGACTCCCTGTTCCAAGTTTTCCTCCCTCCCAGAATCCGGTCTTTCCTATCACACTCTGACACTAATCTGTCCACAAACAACTGACTAATGGTGTTCATAATTGTTAAACTTTCCTATTCTCTTTTAAGAATGGTGCATTTTGAACCCAGTCTATGCAAACCATCTAGGTGAGTACGGTAAATTTACAATGGTGTGTTATAAGACAAGATCTTGGAATGGTTAAGCAAGGTTCCATGTTGCGCTTTCATAATAAATGTTTTCAGTTCTTTCCAGTTGAATCTCATTCCTGAGAGTCCACGTTCATAATGGAAATCTACCATCCAAGATTTAATAGAAGCTTCATAGATGTCCCCAAAATACTCATTGGGATCTCCTAAAAATAGGCCTTCAAGTGCCAGGAGTTGATCATATAGGCATTCTGTGATGACTCCAACCATGTCAAAGAATGCCTACCTTTGCCCTAAATATACTTTTAGTAACCAATTGTCAAAACAACCCACGCTGTTGGTCTGCAGGTGAACTCCATAAATAGGTGTCACTTTATTTTTCTGTCTTGAAAAATACATCAAGCACTATTTCCTCGCTGCCAAAAAGAAGAGTACATTGAAGTATTAGTATAGAAAGAGGCCCAATAACACCTTAGTTCACCCTTAGCTTTTGTGTTTAAAATCAATCAGCTTTGCAGAGCATCCTATTTACATTCCTCATATCATAATGTCTATACTTCTTCGTGGAAAATTTCTTGTCAAGATTTAAAAGAGGCATTTGAGAAGATTAATGAGCTCAATCTATGAAAATGAGCCCATTACCATGTTTATTACCAATTTTTCCCTACTAGCTATCTCTGTAATGTACAATGGAACCCTGCAGACAGATTCTTCCACCCTCTTCCCTCTGTAAATGTGCCATGTAATAGCAACATTTATTCATATAATAGACTGCTTAGAAGAGTATGTGTGGTGTCATGAATGGCTGCCACATTTTATCTCAGCAGAGTTCCATTCTGTGTTAGCAGGCAGGGCAGTCCTCTTTCATTGACGATGTCAACAAAGATACATCCTCAAAGCGTTAAGATACCCATGGTACATGCTATTAGGATTAACTCCAGGTTCAATCAGCTGCTATATGCCAAGGGGAAGATGGTCTCTGAAGCAAGCTTCCAGCTCCAACAGGGTATGTTTCTGCTTCATAAAAGGCTCCCAGATGAAGATCTGAAGACGCTTTTATAAGTTGATCCCCAGGGTCCCTGGGAAAACAGTGTGAGGTCATCTGTACAAAGTCATGGGTTATGACAACATAACAGAAGATAATACCAAAAAAATACACTCCTCCCAATATTTTCTAATACCTGATTAGAAATTATAAACAGAGGAAATATTTAAATGACCCCCTATTTTGACAATTAGTGCACTTGGGTTTCCACATCCTCAGAAGAAACAAATTTCTTGGCTATGGTCCTGCACTGGAGAGTTAATACAAAAGACAATGTTTTCCTGAAATCTTATATGTCATCAGTTGGGTTAAGATCAAATATCCTCTCATTCCCTTTCTTCAGTTGTGTTTGAGATTGCAAAAAAGTTTAAGCTCCAGATGAAAGGGAACAGATAAGTATTTTGCGGCATAAAAATAAACTGCCCGTTCAGAATGATCTCTTAAGTAGTATAAAATTTCCTTAAGCTGGCATATATGTTACATGTGGCTCAAAGACCGTCCTTCATTTTCCACCAGTCTGGTTTTGAACCTGCTGTTCCAAGGCCATAAGCTCTCAGAGGGAAGCTCTCTGTAATTTGATACGGAATTTCATGATTTAGAGGCCCATGGCAGGAAGGAGGGAAAGGGAGTTTTCACAACTCCACAGCTCCTGTAGGGAGACCAAAGCTCATTATCTGTATCTTGGACTAGTTCATTTTACAAAGCCAGAAAATAGCATAAGCTTTGTTAACTCCTTCAATTTCATTCTTTGGGTGAGATATTCTTAACACTTTCCAGAAATGTATATTAAACGCCACTGGATGGAGGGGAAGGAAAGCTGAATATGTCCAGAATGGTGGAGTACAGACAGTGGGAAATCGGAAGTTAGAAGATTAGCCCAGTTTTTCATAGAGACAATCCCTCAAGCTTTCCCAGGAAATAAAAGACTTCTAGTGAGGGGAAACAATAGACCTGAACAGCATGAGTGTTTGGGACGGGAGCCAGCGAGCAAGAGTCACTAACAGAGAGTGGTAATTTGGAATGAATTGCCGTTTTGTGTTGTGAAGCACCAGGACACAGCTGGTGTGTGGCTAACCTGAGGATTTGTAGTGACTGTATTGAAATGGTAATGAAGTTTTTATTTTATGATTGCAGATGTTTGTGGATTATTGTTATTAAGCTTATTAGTGTAACAGTACAAATATGAGATTTTTTATTTACTTGGTCTCTTATTTATGGAATCTTTGTTAAAGTCTTGTTAACCCAAGTTGAGAAAATAAAAGCCATGCAATAAGCAGAATGTGCTGAACCATCAGGCAATCATTAGCAGGGGTGAGGGGAGGGAGGGCTCTCCTACATTCAAGGTAAACCTAAAAGTTCCCATGACTGCTGTGCCTTAGGTGATATTGTCAAGTGATCTACTCCCAGGTAAACATTCAGTCATTGTATTAACAGTGTTTCATAGCACTGGTCCAAAGTTGTACTGCTTAGCCAACTCTGCCATTTACAAACTGTTCCATCTTAGGGACTTGACTTCCTTATGCCTCAGTTTCCTCCCATGTAAAACTGGGGTTTAAAAAATGCTACCACTTTCAAAAAGTCATTGTGAGGATGAAATGGGATCATCTAAACAGAGCACTTGGCAATTAATGTTTGCTGTTACCTAAAAGGGTCCCTTGATGTGGAAAAAAGTTTAAGCATTTTATTCAAAAGGTATGAAACAAAGAAATTCATTGAAAACTCTTTTATCTGCAGAGTATCCTGTTTAATCAAGTAATTCAAAGAAGGTACATATATGCGTTTTATGTGGACAACTAGTTTTCAAGCAATTAAATAAATAATATTCAGTTGTTTTATTGTTAGGCATAGTATGATCTCTTTTTAATGATTCAAAAACTGTTAAAGAATCTTGACTCTTTCAAGCTATTGTCACCAGCGAATACCAAGTAGTGTCACAGAGTGGACTGACAAAAGTGTTTGAGTCCAGCTGTAAAAATCCCAAATGATTTTGGTTTCATTATGGTTCCCTTCCTCGCCGGCCATAAGGACACAGTAAATACATGGGAGAGAAATGAGCATTCACCAGGGAATTTAATTTTTGACTTGCTGGAATAATTTTCTTAGATTAGAAAAATCAAAATCCCCCAAAATATCCCATATGTAAAAATAAAGTCATTACCATTACACATTTCAAAATGAAAATAATTACTAGTTGACCAGTTACAGTGAAACCTCTTTTATATTGACTACTCAGCAATTCCCACCAGTGTTGTGATGTTTATGATTTAGGACCAATTTGGGCCACTAATGAAGAATTCTGTGATTCACAGTTAAACAGATCTGAAGTCTAGTCATAAATTTACAATAAATTGAAAACTCATATAACTTTTCAACTATATATATTTTCTGTAGTTTTCTAAAAAAATTCAATTAAAATGGGTTCATGGTTAGAGGTTATAGAGAGTAATAACCCAAGACTTTTTTTTAAGGTTTTATTTTAAATACAATAATATGGAATTTATAAAATCATGTTTACTGCAACATGTTGATAACTCAAGGTAGCCATTAAGGACTTTGGAAATAATAAGGAAACACTGTGTAAATTGTGGGGAGAATGTCAGGGAATTGGGAAGCCATTTGATTTAAATATTTCTAATTGCAAAAATGATTCACTGCAGATCAGTTCTGTTCTCTAATGGGTATTTTTTCAAAGTGGACTTTGTAACCGTAAGAATGATGTCAACCTAGAGTTGCCAAGGACCACTGCACAGAGAAAGACCTTGTGAGAGTGAAGCTAAACCAGAGGAAAGCTGAGTGACTAACAGACCCTGACACTGATGGCATCATTCAAGGCCTCCAAATTCAACCACGCCTGGGCTTCCTTGTTCTATGAGGCAGTAAGTTCTCTTTATGGCATATGCCTGTCAGAGCTGGATTTCTGTCACTTAAAAACTGAGAGAGTCCTGCCTTAGACAGGGACTGTGGTCAGAAATTTTGGGGAAATTCTTCCAACTAAATGTCTTTTCAGATTCCTATTGTGCGCTAACTTATTAAGAGTTCTAAGAAAATCTGCCTTAAAGAAACTTGTTTATCTTTTTTGACCCACTGTTTCCCAAGCTTGGTGGATGGCAGAAACTCCTTTCACCTAACTTCTATGAGCATTAGTTCCACTGAGCATATTTGGGGATGTGATGCTCTTCTAGGGCATGAAGGAAAAAGTTGTCAAAAATGTACAGATTGCCTTGTTTGACCTTAGCAGTATTCGGTACTCTGGAGAGAGGAAGCCATTAAGGGACTTGCTCCTATGAGATGAGCAAGTCTAAACAGGTAAGGAGCTGAGGGGAATCTTCCTCTGCATCCCAGCCCTCATTTCCCCACAGCACAAGGGCAGGGAGGGTGGACATCCCTACCATCTCTTTAAATGGCAGATTCTGAGATTTTCTCTTTAACCTGCTGGTCCTTCCCTCTGCCATGCTCCGATGTTTCGGTGGTTCTTACTGACTTCATTCCTCTCTTAGTCTGCCTGTGCTACTATAACAAAATACGTGAGAGTGGGTAATTTATAAACAACATAAATTAATTCCTCACAGTTTGAAGGCTGAAAAGCCTAAGATCAAGGTGCCAGCAGGTTCAGTGTCTGGTGGGGCCCAGTCTCCGTTTCCAAGATGTCACCTTGAATGCTGTGTCCTCAAAGGGTAGAAAGACAGAAGAGCACAAAGGGCCTGGCTAGTCCTCTCCAGCCCTTTCAAAAGGCACTAATTCCATCCACCTACTAGTATCCCCATCTCTTAATACTGTTGTATTGGGGATTAAGTTTCAAAATGAGTTTGGAAGGGATACAAACATTAAAACTATAGCATTGTGCCCCTGGCTCCCCCAAAATTCATGTCTTTCTCACATACAAATGCATTCATTCTATCCCAATAGCCCCAAAACTCTTATCTCATTCCAGGATCAACTTTAAGTTCAACATCTAATCTAAATACCATCAAATGAGATATGGATAAGACTCAGTGTATGATTGATTCACCCTGAGACAAATTGCTCTTCAGCTATGAACCTATGAAATCAAACAAGTTATATGCTTTCAATATACAATGGTTGGACAGGCACAGAACACACATTTCCATCTCAAAAGGGAGAAATAGAAAAGAAAAAAGGAGTAATAGGTTTCAAGTAAGTCCAAAATCCACAAAAAGGCAAAAACAACATTAAATCTTGAGGCCTGAAAATAATCTTTGACCACATCCAGCAGGGGTTGGATCCCCAAGGCACAAGGGGACCCCATTTCCATGGCTCTTCTGGGTGCAGCCCACACAACAGCCCTCATATTTGAAGTCTTATGCCTTCAGCTCTCCCAGGCTGAAATCACACTCTGGTGGTTCTGCTGTTTTAGCATCTCAGGGGTGGCCCCACTCCCTCAACTCTGCTGGACATCGCCCTAGTGGGGAATTTCCATGGCAGCTCTACCCCTGTGGCAGTACTCTGCCTGGGCCCCCAGCTTCTCCAAGGTATCCTTTTAAATCTAGGTGGAGGTAACCATGCCTCCACAGCTCATATACTCTATGCACCTGCAGAGTGAGTACCATGTGGATGCTGTCAAGGTTTACCCCCTGTGCCTTCTGGAGCGACAGTCTGAGCTATACCTGGGCCACTTGAGCCACAGCTGGAGTGACTAAAGAACACTGTGCTGGAATTCATGGAGCAGAAACTTGAAGCCACCCTGAGTAGTGAGCCCTAACATCCCACAAGCACCCTGGACTCCTCCCTTAAGAGTGTTCTGCCCTTGAGACCTTTTGGCTTGTAATAGGAGTGGCAGCCTCCAAGATCTCTGAAATTCCTTTGGGGTCATTATTCCATGGTGTAAATGAATAGCATCTGGCTTCCTTCTATCCATTCTAATCTTCTTATCAAATGGTCACTTGTCCATATCCTTGGTGTTTTGTCCTGAACACATTTTCTCATTTTTTACAGGCTGAGAACTTTCCAATTCCTTAAGTTCTGCTTCCCTTTTGATTATAAATTCCACCTCTAATGTGTTTCTCTCTTCTCACGTTTTACTATAAGCAGTCAAAAGAAGCCATGCAGTGCTCTGAGTGCTTCGCATAGAGATTTCTCTTGCCAAATAGCTTAGTTCATTGCTCTTGAGTTCTGCCTTCCACAAAACACTGAGACAGGAACACGATCCAGCAAAGTTCTTCGCCACTTTGTAACAGGATGGCCTTCCCTCCAGTTTCCAATGAGATAGTCCTCATTTCCATCTAAGACCTCATCAGAATGTCCTTTATTGTACATATTTCTACGAGCATTCTGATCATGACCACTTAGATAATCTCCAAGAAGAGTTAGGTTCTCTCCACAGCTCTCCTGAGTCCTCACCAGAATTGTCTTTAATGCTCCATTTATGACATTCTAGGATTTTTCTGGCATGCATCTCTAAACTCTTCTAACCTTTACTCATTACCCATTTCCAAAGCCACTTCCACATTTTTAGGTATTTGTTATGGCAACATCCCATTTCTCAGTACCAATTTCTGTCTTAGTTTGATCGTGCTGCAAAATACCTGAGACTGGGTAATTTATAAACAACAGAAATTTTGTTTCTCACAGTTCTATAGGCTAGGAAGTCCACAATCAAGGTACCAGCAGACTTGATGTCTAGTGAGGGCTTGATCTCTGCTTTCACGTTGGCACCTTGTCACTGTGTCCTCACATGGTGGAAGTGGAAAGAGACAAACGCCATGTCTAACACTATGTCTTCACATGGCAGAAGGCAGAGGGCAAAAAAGGGCCTACCTAATTTCCTCCAGACCTTTTATGGTGGAGCATTCATGGCCTAAGCCCTTCCTAAGAGCCTGACTTCTTAATACTGTTGCATTGGAGATTAAGCTTCAACATGACTTTTGGAAGGTACGTAAACATTCAAACCATAGCAATTCACCTCCACAGGATCTCCAGCACCTGTAAGATGAAGACACTCCAGGCTGTTTGGAGCTTCTTCATGGAAGTGTCAGGGAACCTCACCTTCCAGACCCCTATCACAGTTCCCAACCCCGCAGTTACAAACTTCAGCTTCTGAGATGAGTCTCAGTACTCTTTATTTCTCCCAGGTAATGACCATCTTCTCCACAACCATTGCACAATTACCTATGCTTTTGTTTCACTGAGTTCCCAGGGTTATGCCAGAAGCATGAGCTCTTTGGGAGTTGGGCAATCTCCTCTTGTCATCAAGCCTTTGACATTACCTCTTAGTTCAATGTTTCTCAGCCATGCTTGACATCAAAACCTAGCATGTTGTAAAAGCACAGATTTCTGGACCCTACTACAACCTTCTGACTCAGAATCTGAACTTAAGGCCCATCACAGATCAGAATATGAGCTTGAGACCCAAGCCCATTTCCAAGAGATTTTAATAATCAACTTCATTAGAGAATAACTGTTTTGAACTATGTGATAAAATATAGAGTCATTGCATCCAAAAGCCAGGGCACGTCGCTGGCAGTTTCCAATGATTTAAGCCCCTCCCTCTCACTCCCTCTACCCCTTCCTTCCTAATTTAGGGAGGAACTGGGAGGATGGAATCATTTTTTAAGTTACTGATACATGGCAAGAATTGGGCTATGTACTTTGTTTATCTTTTTTTCTTTTTAATCCTCCTATCAATCCTATGAAGAAAAAAAAAGATCCATTTCATAGATAAGAAAACTGGAGCTCACATGATTTAAGTAATTTTCCCAAGAGATTAATTAGTAAAAGAGCTAGAATTTAAACTGTGATCCATTTGATTCCAAACCCCATGCTTTTTCTACCACATAACACTCGTTGGTTAGTTTAGGAATGTCAGATGACCCCTAACTGAATGGATTAAAGGTTCAGAAAAGGCAAGGTACTTGCAGCACCTTATACTTAGTAAGCAATCTATAATAGGCTCAACCAGTTGACTAGATGTGGAGAAGCAGGAGATAAAGCAGTTTTCCACTTCACTAGGGAAGCCCAGAGCACCCTTTGGACAGAAATGTTAAAAAATATGATGATACTCACAGGGCCATCAGAGAATTTTGCAAAACTTTCATTGCTTCTGCCCCAGCCCCAGTCAACATAGTAGGTACTCCATAAAAGACTCTTAAATAAACAAATGATATACAATTTACATGGTACTTGGATTTTTACAGGAGGGACTCTTTAATAACTTCTTGTTTGTGTGGTTTCACCCTAAGAGTAAGAATAAAAATACCAATCATTTGTGTTCATGAATTCCCTATTCAATTATTTCATATTTAGATTAAAAGTGAATTAGTGTTAAGAATTTCAATCAGCTCTTTGGAGAGGCATCATAAATGAATTTCTTCCTTTCTGAGTGACATGGAAAATAAGTATTTGGCTGACACACTATAATCCTAAAAATTATTCTTATTCAAGATGTAGTTTACCCTTTGGTGTTTAATGCCTGCCACCTGACTGACTTTGAAGAAGAAAAAATTCTCTAACTGGTGTGAATATTAGAACTGATTGTCACAGACCCTATGTTCTACTTTTATTCCCTTTCCTTTTTTTCTGAAAAAAAATCTCTTTATATTTGCTAGTATGAGAAACAAGAGAAACATAGAAGATCATGTTTAGAAACATAAGAGTACTTGAGATGCACATGAACAAAGTATTACCAAACTGCATGTCATATGAGTAAGTGAGTAATTTTAGTCAAAGTGAATGTAACAGAGCTTCAAACTCATCAAAAATTTAATATATCCTCTAAAATCTGGAGAATCTGGAGCATATAGCCACAAATTAATAAACGTATCCTTGTGGCAACACTCATCTGAATCATTCCACCAATCCTGCAATTTATGGGTTGTAGTGAAATGTCAGACAATGATTAGCACTTTTCTAGGCTCGATAAATCCTATTTGAAATATCAGTATGGATACAGGCCTTAGTCAAAGATGGCAATCATTAATGGACTATCCTTGTTGGATGCTGGGCAGCTATTTTACACATAAATATCTTGGTAGATGTTGCTATAAATCTCTGTTTCTGCATTGCTGATTCTTGATTTTATCTCTTTCAATCCAAGAACTAACTTTCTCTCTGTCTCCCTCTCTCTCAGCCCCATTTCCCTTTCTCTTCCCCTCCGTGTCTATCCCTTTTTTCCTTTTCTTTCCACAAGAATTCCTTGAGTCTCTACAATAAGCCAAATCTCATACAAAGCACTAAAGAGCCAATGATGAACACTACAGTGTCACTGAATTTAAGATACTTACAGAAAAATGAAGATGGTAGAAAATGAAAAGGACATAATTCAGAGTCACTGAATACCTAGGCAGGTTGAAGAAGGCTGCAAAATGTTACCAGAGTAGAAAGCAAGTTTCATTGGTAATAAAAAGAAATTTATTCTGTATTTGAAGTTACGTATATTCAAATAAATCGAAGCTGATGCAAACATTGAAATCACTCAAATTTTAAGACTTGAGTACCATTATAATGGAAGGAAATCATAAAGCAAGCATTCCTTATATCCCAATTCCTAACATAGATTATATTTGATTTTCAGAAATATGTTATTACTCATTTGGAATACAACAAAGAATTTTATTAATATTTTGAACATGTAACCATATTTGAGTAATACTGGTTTTATTAGAAACTTGTGCTTTAACCTAAAATGAATGCTAATTTTTTTTTCTGAACATTTAACTATGTTTCTATTATATCTACAAGATGATTTTTTTCCCACACTTCATTCATTCAACAAATATTTATTTAACACCCCTATCGGCCAGGTACTGTGTCTGCAATGAAAAGAACAGACATGATCCTAGCACTTATAAAACCTGTATACTGGTTAACAGTCTCAGATTGTATAATATAAATCATTGGCAAAATGGGATTTCCTTCAGAAAAATGCGCTTTATAACAAACTTGTCTAAAACACAAATATTCCTGTAAATAGGACATAACTGCCTGTACTATTTTAAAGCCACAATTCTGAAACCACAAACACAGGCTTCAAGTGAAATTGAGTTCCATTCAAATTTAACTCTGCTCCTTTAACTCTGATGCCTACTATAAAATCAGATTAATAACCCCAAATCGGCCAGGCATGGTGGCTCAGGCCTGTAATCCTAGCACTCTGGGAGCCCAAGACAGGAGAATTGCTTGAGCTCAGGAGTTCAAGACCAGCCTCACCAAGAGCGAGACTCCATCTCTACAAAAAAAAAAAAAAAAAAAAATAGAAAAATTAGCTGGGAGTGGTGGCACATGCCTATAGTCCCAGCTACTCCAGAGGCTGAGGCAGGAGGATTGCCAGGAGTTTGAGGTTGCAATGAGCTGTGATGATGCCACTGCACTTTAGCTGGGGTGACAGTGAGACTCTGTCTCAAAAAAAAAAAAAAAAAAAAAAAAAAACGAATTCACAGGCATATTGTGAAAATCACATGGTATTTGTACAAGGAGGGCTTGGCATGTACTAACCCACCCCCACCCCACCCGCAAAGAAGTGGTGGCTCTTGATATTGCTATTACTTCTGTTCGTATCTTATTTTGTATAATAAATCAGCAGTTTGGACTGAAGTCAAAAAACCTCAATGCTTGCAGAATGGTGTGTCCTGGTACATTTATGTATTTCTGATTGACTATGAGATATTTAAATATCTTTGTTCATAAAGTCTTTCTAAATTCTTAGAGCAACCATTCTTCCTTTTAAAACTCTTAGTATATTCTTTGAATAGTGCATTATTTTTCAAAGTTAACAACTTCTGGACCCTAAATTGAGGGTTACTGGATTAGTAAACATTTGAACCTATGACTTTTGGAACATGTGTGTGTGAGTGTGTGTGTAAGTGTGTGTGGATTGAGAGACACTTCATTGTCTCCTTACTCAGATTATTAATATGAATTAACTGATCAGTAACAAAGACGTTAATGTAACAAGCGAGAAACAAGTGGAAAATGAACTGCCTCTCAAAGTTATAGTCTGAAATCAGTAATTGCTTTAGAACTCATAGGAAGTGTTCCACATAAAATCCCTAATTTGACTTTTTTTAGTTTATTTAAAAAACCATAATGAATTACATATTATGGTTCAGTATTCTAGTTGAGATTTCCCACCGCTTTTAAATAACACATGTAGCAACTTGCTTTTCCTTCCCCAAATGTTTGAAGAGGACATTTAGAAACTCTTACTCCTGGTAGTGGTGGAAGAATCACTTAAATTTAGAGTTGGAGAGAGTCTGATTTACTTGAAAAGATGGTGGTGTTAAAGCATTTAAAATGAAGATTATTTGGCAATTATCTAGGAAAGACTAATAAATCGTAATAGTTTTATTATTGCTTACATTACAGAATTTACTGCTATTTGTGTATCTGGTCACATTTCCTTTTCTTTTTTCCTAGTAAGATATTTTTGTTTCATAGGACAAAAATTAACCAATTGTAAAATTGACCAAAAGAAAATTTCTAAAGTGAACCCTAACATTTTCTTCCTATGAATAAGTAATAAATCTTTAAAATCACATATAAGGACCTATTTCCAAACAATAGGATTTCTTTTTCCATTACATATGACCATATTCATAGCCAGTGCAGCCACATGTTATTGTTTATTCATTTATGTAAGATTTACATTTCACAGTTGTGTATGGGCCCCTTAATCCATAAATAAACAGCTTTATAAAAAGATCTATTATTTATAAATCTATATCATAAAATAAACCTTTTTCCTTTTTGACCTGGCCTCCTTCCACTCTTACGTCCTTCATTAAAAAAAAAAAAAAAAAAAAAAATTTAAGGAGAAACAGTCACAGGAAACAGCTGGGGTTGGAGGGAGCCTAAGAGAATCAAAAAGCAGTTCATCTGGCAGCCGGTGGCTGCTTATTTGGCACAGAAGTGACTAAACACTTTCTGGATGTTCTCCTCCCCTACCACTATATATAAACTTATAAAGCACAACAGATAACACTTATAACAAATATAAGTAAGCACTTCATATGGGAAAGATGTGATTACTGTCTCTGAAGAGATCACAGTGTTTGCAAGATCTTTATTTTTTAAATAAATGTTTAAAAATATTCCCGCAAAGAAAGCATAAGTCAGATATCTCTATTTCTAAAGGTTGGAGGGAAAAATAATAAAAAACATGAAGAGACCAAGTCAAGGAACATGCTCACAAGTGCAGCCCTGACCTAGAATGCTGGTGTGTGTGTGTGTGTGTGTGTGTGTGTGTGTGTGTGTGTGTGTGTGTGTGTCTCCATTGCTGTCTTTCTATCTCTCAGTCACAGCATTTCTCTGTTTCTGTGTCTCTCTACCCATATTCCCTTTCTCACTTGCTTCATCAATCAATTCTTGGCAAAGCTGATTCTCCCTTCTCTTTCCCTGAATTTATGAATTGTTCTTTGCCAGTTTATCTTATGTAAGCCATAAGTTTCAATCCTTGCCCTGAATCTTAGAGTCTGTTCCACCAAACTATGGCAAATTTGGGTGAATACATTTGGTCTGAGGGTTCAATGTGCCCTGATATACAGGGAGAGGGAAGTTGGGGAAGGGATGTCCAGTGAGGAAGAGAGAGAGGTTGCAGGCATGTGGTGGAGGTTTTTATATGGAGAATCTGATCAGAAACATCCAACTTCCACCATGACTAAGGCAAAAGGATGGTACTGCCCCTCATCTCCTGCACAGTCGACAAACCCTTGCTGGGCATCATGTAAGCTCCAGATGCTGTGCTGAAGCATGGTGGGATGTGAAACCAAAGGAGGCCGTGCTCTTCACCAGGGGTGGAGAACCTGCGGCCTTGAGGCCACACATGCCCTCCTAGGTCGTTCAGTGCAGCCCTTTGGCTGAATCCAAATTTTACAGAACAAATTATTTTATTTTCATTAATACATTTTTGTTCATCATTTATATTTTCATTTTATTTTTTAAATGAATGTATTTAAATTACCAACGAATAACTTAAGTTTCAATGAAATAATTCTCCCAAATTGACTGGCACAATTAGAACATTAGTAAGCCATAAGGGCCAAACTGATGTCTGTTATGCTTATGATTTAGTTCTAACTTCCCCTGCCTGACTGGCGCCACCACACACGAGGCTGGTTGGCAAGAGTTACATGGGTCAGGTATGCCAGTCTGTTATCGGCCTTTGACAACGGTGTACTGTGTTTCTGTTTGAAGTGGAATTTGTGAATAGTTGCACAGCTCAACAGTATTTTTTAATTCTCTCTGCTTAACGCCCCATCATGTCAAAGAAGACCAAGAGAAGACTGAAGGAAGAAAACAGATTTTTCAATGAGTATTGGGAACTGCAATATTACCTTTTTTCTGCAATTACCTTTTTTCTGGTACTGCAATATCGACATCAAAGAAATTCAATGCTCATAAGGACCACAAATAATTTTAAATTAGAAAGAGAGGTGTGAAAGTTTGTATCACAGAAATAAAAAGATCAAAAGCAAAAGCAAGGACAATTCTTTCAAGCAGCAATAAGACCTGGAAATAATGCCACTGGAGCAACTTATAAAGTAGCTTATATACTCGAGAAAAGAGGGAAGCCATTCAGTGATGTGGAAATTGTGAAAGAATCCATTGTTGAAGTTGTAGGATGCTTAGACCCTGATAATGTTTCATGTAAGTACCGCGTGCTAACCGATGGCAAAACTGGAGCTCCCCTGACAACATTTCAAAGTACAAACAACTATCCCTTTCAAGAAGAACATAACTGATTGGCAGCATGAATTAGCCTTCAACTTAACAGAATAACTTTATGCAATATTTCAAAAGGAAAATATATATTATTGAATCACTTTGGATGAATCAACAGATACTACTGACTCAGCGCAGGATTTAGACTTCATTTGGGTCATGACAGAAGACATTCTTTGCTACAAAGTGACTCACTTTGGGCACTCTTGTGGAGAGAACATGGGAGAATAGATATCTTCAACAACTTTTAACATAAATGTCATGAAGTTGTACTGAATTTGGTAAATTTAGTGAGTGTACGTATAGATGCTGGTACCTTCCATGAAAGGAAAATATGAAGGGTTTAGGGCACAGATTAAAAAAAAGTATTAACAGATCCAGATGCTCTCATTTCTTTTCATTGTATCTTGCATCAGCAAAATCTCCAGGCTAAAGCTGCTATTTTAAATGACACTTTGCAACAAGTTATAAGTATTGTTAACTATACTCATGCAAATGCAACATGGCATCATCAGTTTTGTAACATGCTGAAGCTGAACAATGAGGTATTCAGTATGGATTTGCTGTATCATTCTAAAGTGGGTTGGCTATTGCAGGGACAGGTGTTAGCCAAAATTTTACCTCTGTGAGAAGAAATTGTTAAATTTTATGAAAAACGGAATCAGCAATGTGAATTATTAAAAGGCAATTTCTATAGGAATGCAGTATTTCTGTGTGACATCATGTCAAATCAAAATGACTTGAATATTTCTTTGCAAGGTAAAACTAAGTATATATATGGTATGTGGCAAAAATCCAAGCATTTCAAAAAAAAAAAAAAAAGATTTCTTTTTTCAAAACACTTCTTCAAAGGAAATTTCAGATGAACATTTTCCCCAGTTAGCAAAGGGCATTGATGAGTGGGATGATATATGTGAGTCCTTTGAAGAATATGCAGCTGTTATAGACCTATTAATTGGAGAACACAATGAAAGGTTCACTGACTTTGAGAATCACGACATCACACACAAATTAACATTTTAGCCTTACCTGGTTGATATCACCAAGGCACCTAAAGAACTACAGATGGAATTGATTGAGCTCTCAGTAGATGACATCTTAATGTCATTGTGTGATGCTAAGGAAAATCCAATTGAAATATGAAAAAATGCAGAATACCCATGCCTTTGGCAACATGCCCAAAATATGCTTTCTTACTTTTCAACTACTTATTGCTGCAAATCTATACTCTCCTACTTAACCCAAATCAAGGTGCCCTTAAGGTAACAAATGACTGATGCCCATCTAGAGGATCAAATGAAACTGTGGACCTCCAACAAAAAGCAGACACAATAAAGTCATTAAGAGGTTAGTTAACTTTAAAATTAACAAATAGTTTTCCTATTTTGAAATTATTAAGCACATAATAGTTAGATTTTTACAAAATAATTAGCAATTATTAGTGATATCAACTGTTGTTACTAGTGATATCAACTATGTGAGGCTGAAATGCTAATTTGAATGTGATTATTATTAAGTACATAGTAGTTAGATTTTTACAAAATAAGTAATAATTTCAAAAATTAAAACTATTTAATTTTAAAGTTAACTAACCTTTTGATGACTTTCTTGTGTCTGCTTTTTGTTGGAATACATTTGAATCTTTGTTTGCAGCATGGAGGTCTACAGTTTCAGTTGATCCTCTAGATGGGTATCAGTCATTTGTGACCTTAAGGACATTTTGATTTGAGTTAGGTAGGAGAATATAGATTCATGGCAATAAGTGGTTGAAAAGCAAGAAAGCATTTTTGGGGGCATGTTGCCAAAGGTGTGGGTATTCTGCATTTTTTCATATTTTAATTGGATCTTTGAAAACTGTTTGCAGTTCTTAAAGTTTTAATATTTACCCAATCTAAGACCCAGAAATTTTGCTCCGGAAATACCCAAAATAAACGGGAATGAATGTCCACCAGTAGGTGTTTATTAGAATTTTCACAGAAGCTTTAGTCTTAGTAGCTAAAACTCAGAAACCCATATGCCCATCAGCAGAAGAATGTATCAACAAACCATGGCATAGTCATTTCAATATCATACTATGCAGCAATGAAAAGAAAGAACGGTGATGATTTCTCACAACAACATGGATAAATCTTAAAAACATTATGTTGACTAAAAGAATCCAGACCCAAAAAAGCATTGTACGATTCCATTTATTTGAGATTCATGAAGTGGCAAATCTAATCTATGGTGATAGAAGCCAGAATAGTAGTTACTTCTGGATGTAGGTGTGTCCTGACAAGGAGGGGACGTGAGAAGAACTTCTGAAGTAATATAAATGCTTTATGTCTTGATCTGTGCAGTGGTTACATGGGTGTCAAATTCAGCAAGCTGTATACTTAAAATTTGTGCACTGTATGCAAATTATATTATAATTAAAAATACAAAATAATGAATGTTTTTAAGTATATGTAATTGAAGTTTCTTGGATGTGGCCTTATTTGATTACAGCTAAATTAACATGGCCTTCCAACATGAAAAGTTTCCCTACACCTGCTCTACCCTCTTTAATTTTAAAATTGTTAAATGTAAACATGCCTAGTTGTAAAGGGAAATGTTACAGTAAACACAAGGTTTTTTTAAAAAACTATGAAAGTATGGAGAAAAAAATGAATCCCACCCATAGATACACATAATTTACTTCTCCCTTTTAGGCTGCCTTAAAGTTTAGTCTAATTTTATGTCATCTGTATACAATTTTAGGCAAAGAAGGGCAGCAAGGAAGGTCATAAATATGTAACTTGCTCTGGATCATTTTTATACCTTCAACACTGCCCTCCCATTTGAAAGGCATGTTGGCCCATTGCCTAATAAAGATCTCTGCTCCCCAACCTCTGAAACTTTCAATAGTATTTGTTGTGACAGACAGAGCCAGCAGCATGATAGGTACATCCTTCACAACAAACACCCTAACATGGGTTTCTTGCCCCTCAATAATAGTGACAAGGACAAAGTACTAGCTCCCTTGGTCTGTGGGTTGGTAGTTCCCATCTTCAAGTCACCCTTTAATTGAAAAGATGCTTTTCCATTTTTTAGAGAGAAAAATGACTGGCAATCTTATCAGCAATGTATTAGCATAAAATGTCAATTCTTAATTTGTAAGTAATAATGTGAAAAGTGGCAGATGATTATTAGTAATTCCTGACTTGGACAGTAATCAAAAATGAGAAGACATTCTGAAATGCCCACCAGAGGATATTAGGCAGTTAAAACATCTCCCAATGTTCCTGGAGTATTTTCACTCAGACTTGTGCATATATCCAGCTGGTTGGCAACATGCCAACATCAAAATGCATTTATACCAATAAAGTGTTGGAAACTGAGATAGGGTTTCTTAGAGAGCAAAGACACAAATCAGGTATTGTACAACTAGCAAGAAATGAATTTTAGCCAAAGGAAGGAGAATTTTGTCAATTCCTGCAAATTGAGTTACCAAGGTTGATGCTGGAGAACTTTGATCTTATTCTTTTTCCAAAGAAGCTACTTTCTTGGATTTTTGAGGCTTTTGACTGTATTTCTTTTTTTTTTTTTTTTTTTTTTTTTTTTTGAGACAGAGTCTCACTCTCTTGCCTGGGGCGAGTGCCGTGGCGTCAGCCTAGCTCACAGCAACCTCAGACTCCTGGGCTCGAGCAATCCTACTGTCTCAGCCTCCCGAGTAGCTGGGACTACAGGCATGCGCCACCATACCCGGCTAATTTTTTCTATATATATTTTTAGCT